>CAUYON010125056.1:0-14138 GCA_963573935.1 Arctocebus calabarensis
AACAAACAAACGAAAAAAACTCACTGTAGATTCTTACGGAAATGGAGAATTAACTTAAGTATTATTTTCAAACAAAAATGAATCCGTTGATTTGAGAGGCAATTTCCAGTGTCCAATTTTCAAAATACATTGATTTTTAAACCACTTTTGGCTTCATGTAGAAAGCCCAAATGTAGGCAACTTTGAGCTATTCTGAGATAAAGTGTTTTTTTTCTAAAAAATGACGAATGTTTAATGCAGATTTTATGAAATATCTGTGGGAATTTTATAAATATGTCAGAAAATATTGTATTATTATGATATCTTCTGTTTCTTTCTTTTTTTTTGAGACAGAGCCTCAAGCTGTCACCCCGGATAGAGTGCTGTGGCATCACAGTTCACAGCAACCTCCAATTCCTGGGCTCAAGCGAGTCTCTTGCCTCCGCCTCCCAAGTAGCTGGGACTACAGGCACCCACCACAATGCCCAGCCATTTTTTGGTTGCAGTCACCATTGTTGTTTGATGGGCCCGGGCTGGATTTGAACCCGCCAGCTCAGGTGTACATGGCTGGCGCCTTAGCCCGTTGAGCCACAGATGCCGAGCCGATATCTTCTGTTTCTAAAGGACAAGAAATGAATTCTGCTGTCCCGCTCATATGAAAGAAAGATGGTCACACAGAAGAAGAGAAATAAAAGACTGCAGGTTAGAGTCCTCATTTAGGAGCAAGTTTCCACCCAAAGAAAGAGACGCTAGTAATAAAAGAGTTGAGGGAAAAAAGAGAATACAGAAAATATGTAAAAGCACAGGAAGAAAAAGGAAGAGAACAATATCCTCCTGAGGAAATTCTACTTAAAGATCTTCAGTTTCCATATACCTATTTTTTTTCTATAAATGAATTTAAAGCTCAATTTCTTTCCCGAATAGAGAATCATCAGAGAAATAATAATTGCAAATGACTCACAACAGGGCTTTTCCTTTTTCTTTCTTTCTTTTTTTGAGACAGAGTCTTAAGCTGTTGCCCTGGGTAGAGTGCTGTGGCATCACAGCTCACAGCAACCTCAAACTCTTGGGCTTAAGCGATTCTCTGGCTTCAGCCTCCCAAGTAGCTGGGACTACAGGCGCCCACCACAACACACAGCTATTTTTGTTTATAGTTGTCATTGTTGTTTGGCAGGCCTGGGCTGGATTCGAACCTGCCAGCTCCGGTGTATGTGGCTAGTGCTTTAGCCACTTGAGCTACAGGTGCCGCCACACACAGGACTTTTTATTACCAAAAATATTCTTACAAATTGTCCTAGAAGGTCTACTTTTTCATAAATGCATTTGGCACTTTTCCATATTTTTCCATCAAAAGTTATTTCATTCAATAATAATAATAAAATAATAAATTAAATATATCAAATCGTTTTTAGGGTAGAAACAATAGAAACCAAAACTGATGGGCTTGATAAACTTATTCATATTCACTAAAGAAGTTGGCTCAGTGAATTATGCATTCAAGAGCCATATAAGCATGTGATTTCATTGCAAAAGATCTGCATTCTCTGGAGTTGTAAAGCCTTTCTTGTAGGCCTGTACCCCAGCCCCACTGTCTGTGAGTCTCTTTTTCATAATACACAAATTCTCTATTTTAGGATGTTTTACTGTGGTAAAATCATGAAATGTGACCTTACGGACAATCTAGTCATTTACTGTAGCTTGGTGCTGTTGCGACAGTGGCTTGAGCACGTGGAGAGGTTATCCTGGCATATTGTCTCAAGGGAGGTATTTGTATGTGTTGAAACAAATAAGGAAGGAAGGAGGGAAGGAGGAAGTGAAGGGGGAGGAAAGAAGAAAACTTTCCTGCCAGACGTATTCTGCCTTTGTTGACAAGATACCAGTATACATGCATCTCAGCCTTGCCCAAAGAGCTTCCTGGAGAATTTTTAAAGTAGGAGAGGAGATTTACCCTCCATCCTGCCTAACTTACTGTGTACTGGGAAACCTATTCTCTGGACATAGATGGACATTTTAGACCCACCTTCAGCTTGAGTCCCAGCTCAAATCTACACATTTTGGAGAACAAAATGAATCTCTCTGAAATTTATTTTGCTCATCTGTAAATGAAAACGATGATACCTACTTTAGAATTAATGAAGTTCAAAGGAGATAATGTTTCCTGAGTAACAGTGCAGAGTGAGTAAAGATTAAATAAATAGTTAGCTGCTAAAAATAATAGTCATATAGCACAAACACCTCACTTTGCTTTCCCCTTCCTTGTTAAAGTGTCTTCTTATATGAATTGACAAATACGAGAAGTATTTAGACACAAAGTGACCTTTCCCTAAATTAACTGCACATTGGCCAAGGGTCAGTTGTACCAGAAAAGAAGGATAATTATGAGCAATAATAGTTTTTTCCCTTTTTATTGCAAGCCCTCTCTGAGCTCTTAGGTTTATTAAAAGAAATCTGTTTGTCTTATGTAGCATGCCAAAATATAAACATTGATATTAGAAAAATGTAGTGAAACTATAAAACATAATTATTTGATCTTCTTAAGCTCAATATAGTAATAAAGGCTTATCAGAAAAATATTATGAAATATATAAACTGATATCTTCCTTTATTAATTATTTAGTTTGCAAAAGGAAAATAGTATCTAAAAATACACATTAAAATTTATTCATGAAGTCTCTTCCTTTAAACGAATGAATAATTAATTCAGTAAACATTTTGGTGTAAGGTTTTTTTCTCTAAAGAACAAGGCTGAATTTCATGTTGAGTAGATTAATTGATAAATTGGAAGTATTTGAAGGGAATCAAAGATTTCAAACTTCTCTGCCTCCAATTTCTAGTGTAAATACTCAAGAGGCTATAAAAAAGCCTCTGGGATTCTAGTCGACTAACAACGAGGAGAAATAAATTCTTGCACATTTTAAATAGACCATAATTATTAATGAAAAGAGTTGAAAATTTTATGTTAACTTTGTACTTCAAACTCATGAGTTATATAATAATAACTTCTCAAAACCAATACTAGAAATTTGTATTTTAAACTCTATATAGCTTGTATCAAATATTCCTATGTTAGGGAGACAGGAAGTCAATGGGGAAGTAAAGGAAGAAAAAAATTTTTTTAAGTAGATCATCAGCATATTAGAATGGTATAAAAACTTCAAGAAAAGTGAAAAAGAAAAAAAAGCCTTTTCTTAGTACCATATCGTTAACATTTTCTTTATCTCCTATTAAATGTAATCTTCTTGCAAATGGGTATTGGAGCTACTGCAATGGGCATGAGAGTTAGAAAGGGAAGTAAATTTGAGGGTTATTGGGTTGATGCACTATTTAGTAGATAGATAGAGAAAGTTGTTGGGGGTGATGGCAACACCAGTTTTGATTGGTTTGATTGGTCGAACTTAGATTGGTTGAACCTATCAAAGATATTTATTTTCATAAATAAATAAGCTCCAAGGTATTTATTTTCATTTTTATATTAACTTTTGGCCCTGAGTTATTTTTGACTGTTGTCAAGTTGAGTCTTTGATGCAAGAAGCAAAACACGAGAATTGAGGCAGATTCATTCACATTTTGGTGTTTGAAAAGCAACTTTGACTCAAACTATACAAAGACAATTCATGTAACCAAAACTTTTGCACCCCCGTATTATTCTGAAAATGAAAAAAAAATTCAGCTATAGGTCTTCAATTTCACATTGTATATACATAAATTTCTCCCCACTTGAATAAAATAAGAAAAGGTGGTCTTTGTGGGAATTTGAGTAGCAGAAGTTGGGGAAGAACTGAGAAAGGGATGGAGGGAAAAAGCCCCACAGATGGAGGTCTGAGTGTATGAGAGTTTTGTTTGCAGGCAATATGTGTTTTCACAGTCTTAAAGTTTCTACTTGAGGGTTTTGTTCCCAAACAAGTTCTTGATCTGTATTTACTAATCCGTGAACATCACAGGTAAGTGCAAGTATTGTTGCTTATTTGTTGTAGAGTTTTTTTCTACTGAAAATCTCTCTTTTTATAATAGGACCATTTTACATAAAATTTTATCATTCTAATCTAATGTTCACCAAATTCTTCAGAACTGGTTTTATAAATAAAGACCAGGTTTGGGTGGTAAAGTAATAGCACATATGTGTACATACATGGATACCAAAACTGAATAATCTCAGCTTTTGTACCAACCTATACAGATAATACATACTGATTGTATTTGATTGAAATAAAATTCTATGTGGACTAGAACCCCAAATATGGCTCAGACCTTTGGCGGCTTCTGGGATCAGAGAGGAAGAGAAATGGACAATTGGGTGTCAAATTGAACTTGACATTAGACTATCCTGGCATCTATGTGCCAGTGCCAGGAGGTTTGCTGCTTGATGCAGATGCTGACTGCATTGCCACCTGGGGGCATGAATCATTGCTGGTATCTCACATCATCTCCACCATCTGTTGCTGCAACTTGGCAGCAGGGTTAGCATCTGAAAGAGGCCATGGGGCAGACAGAGGCAGAAAGAACCACATTGGTATCTTTTGGAGGCTCCAACCAGGACCTGTTGACAACGAAAAGACTGGAAGGCTTCTAGACTGAGAATAGTCAGAATACATGAGTTATACATATAATGGTTATGATGTTAGTAAGAATAGGGTGGGGACAGTAAGCAAGTCATCAGCAGTAGGAACTGATAACAAATGTCTTTGTTGTCTCTAAGGACGTCATTTTGTCCATTCATCCTGTAATACCCATAATCACAGCTGGCTCCTGAAGACATGTGCCTTCAGTAATTAAGCACAAACAAAGAGATTCTAAGTTGACTATTCTCCACACAGCCTGCAGTCCCCTCTGAGCAAAATCGCTAGGGCAAAGCACAGTAGGTTCCTATGACATGCAGGGCTACAGGTGAGGGAAGGAGCAGGTGGCGGCAAGACAATAAGGGTATCTTGGCCACATGTAAAATCTGGTGAAGCCTCTGTTTCCCCAAAACGTGTCATACCCAGGTCCATGGAGCTACAGATATTTTGTTGGCTGTTTTTATCTTACCGGTGCACATATACTTCCTGCTGGGTGGGGGGAGGAGAGAAAGCCTCTTTCTAGGTCTGGCTTTAGCATGGGCTATTCCCTTCAGGACAAGGCTGTCCCAGCTGAGGGCCCCACAGGGATGGCAGCACCACAGCCTCTCATGTGACCATCCAGACCATAGGAAGGGGCTTCATCTTCTGAGCCCACTCCTGTAAAAAGGAACTGCCCAGGGTGAATCTGAAAATAGAATCAGAGTGGGCCACACATGAGGCTGCTGCCTAGAGACATATTCTAGCTTTTTTGTGCTAAAAACACAAAAAACTTTATAATTTGCCTAACCAGTAGTTATTCTTTTGGTTGGACTATTAGCCACACATGTGGACATTTCATTTTTGTAGCTTCCAATCTATTAAGTAGGCATAATGGTCTCGACTCTGAAATTCAGAGGTATTTCAGCATTGACAAAGTTATTTTATGGCAAGTCTGTGTGGGTAAAGTGGCCTGAATAGTCAAGTGATTATACAGTTTCCTCATTAGTGTGGTTAGATTCTGCATCTTCACTGAGCTGCGATGAAATAGAAAGGTTACTTCTGGCATCAGGAATTCTGAATGGCCTTGTCCTGGCTGAAGTCTACTGATTTGTAACCAGGTTCATAGGAAAAAATCCTCCCTTGTGTCAACATAGTGCTGCACAGGAAGACAAGCAGAGTCGTGGAAGGCGGAGATGAAAGACTGGGGAGGCTCTAACTGAATAAACATTGGCCAACTTAGCTCTGTCCAGAATAAACATGCAGCAGAAGCAAGCTGAACGGTGGGTCAAATGCATCCACGGTGTCAGCTGGATCGTTGCTTTCTACACCCCCCACCAAATGTGAAGCTGTAAGATAGAGCAGAAATAAAGGTGCTCCAGATGCAGGCAGCTTTCTGCTTAAATGTTAACTTACCAAGACTGGTTACTTAATCAATTATGGCCTCACTTTCCATGTCTGTTCATTAAAGAAAATATGACATTTTTCTCCGAACTATTGTGAGGATTAAACTGAAAAAGGAAAATGCACATTGTGGTGCGGAGGGGACAGCACAGAATCAATAAGACGTATGGTTGATGGAGTTGCCATTGGGGTCACATTTAGACAGAACGTCCATCACTTTCCAAATTGCACATCTCGCCTCCTGCACCTGCGCGTTTCATGCCTCTGGTGCAGCCACAGTGATTTGTGCTTTAACCTTAAAGGCATTTAGATTATAGATACTACACAGGAAAAAGCTTCACTTTTACTCGCATTGTCCTCTTACATTGTCAGTCAGGTAATATTGCATTCTGTGAAAAAAATAGAAAAACTTAATGCAGAATTATATAATAGATTTTAAATGCACCTGTTTTAATTACTCAAAAAATATAGTGTTTATATGTATCATTAAGGTGAAGTGACATCTCTGTATTCCCTCGTTTCGTCAGTATAGCTTCGTAAGTATAGCAGAATGCCACTTCATTCCTTGGCAGCTGCCTCAAAAGTCTCTACAATTTGGGATGTTTTAAACTAGGCCTTTAGGCCTTTACATTTATTCCTCAGTAAAATAATCTCTTTCATTTGTCTAAGTTAAAAAATCAGATGCTGATTTTTCTTCTTCCTTAACAAAACAATTAACAATTATTTGGTAATAGAGCTTCCCAAATGACTATTGTTACTGCATTATAACATATTTACTGTTGAGGAAAATAAAACTTGCAAAAGAGCTAAGTCAAATAATATAGAAAACTAAGCTACCAAGTAATGGTTTGTGAAGGCCAAAAAGCAGAGATCACTTCTGACTTGTTGGCCCTGTCAAGATGATCATTATTAGAGCAGAGATCAATTCTGAACTGTTGACTCTGTCAAGATGAACATTTTAATATCCAAAAATGCCATTAATTCCTTCCCGAAGAATTTGACAGTATTGAGATTATACGTTTAGTTAAGGACACTGTCATCATGTTTGTTCCAATAATAATCAATTATATTTTCGAGGTTCCCCCAAATGTCTTTACTAACAGAGTGTTGTCACCATGGAACGAATCCATCGCAGAAGCAAATGCTACGTGGCCTCATAACATTCAGTTCAAATTAATGGCGACAATTTATGACAATCACATTCAAATTATTTTCTGGAAACAAAATCATAGTGCAAAATAGTTTGTACAATATATTACATTTTATATATAAAAGGTAAAAAACGAAATATGTACTCTAGGAACTCTGGAAATACATGCACACAAACACACATATACCCCAAAGGGTGGTCATATTCCAGGGGCAGATTTGGGTAGATGGGGAGTGGGGCTGGTAGCTATAAAGATTTTAATATTGCATTTGATTTTGGAAACATGCACATGTGTTAATGACTTATAAAATGAAAAATTTTAAAAATGCCTTCATGAGATCTTGCATAGATATTGATTTTCTCTCAATATTTCTTGAGCCTGATTTTGCTTTTTCTAGAAACTTGGCACTATTGATGCAGTTCAAAGAAAAAATAATATGTGCAATTGAATGAGATATTTCCCTATGTGTTTTTATAGCTATAACATTGGTTTTATATTCATAATTTCCTCAATGTTGTACCTTTGAGATACCTACCAACCCATATTAAAGGCAGTTTCTCAATTGTTCTTATGTCAGCTTAATCCCAAAGCTGAAGAAATTGAGGAGGGATGCTTCTCCTGGATTATAATTATTGAGTAAAGAAATTGCTCATTTTAATCACTTATGAAGGGTAGGTTTTGAAGCACAATAATACAAACATTATAGCCATAATCTTTTGATAATTTTTCCAACCTGTGCAACAAGCATGTTTTAGTGCATATGACCATTGAGAAATATATCAAATGTGACTAAAAAGAAATAACAAAACTTTTCCATGTTTTTGAAAAAGAATACTGTTATACCTGTGTTTTATTATAAATAAACAGGTTCTGTCATATTTTATCTTCTTGCCAGCAAATGAAGGACATGGTTTCATAAAGCTTCTAAAATGTACATGAATATTTAATTAAATCATATTTCCTTGAGAAAATAAAGTTCATTCGCATTTATAGCAGACAGTTGCGAGGAGCTCATAATTGTCATAAGACCAGGGTAGCCAGTACCGGTTGCTTGTGGAACAGAATTCCTCAATTTTTAAAACATTTTTAAAAAATAAACATACAATCATAGGTGTTCATTTACTTTAAAAATTCTAAAGATGAAGAAAATTATTATCTATATATTTAAGTCCTTGTATAAATTACAAAACTCAAGTTTATGTTACAGAGTCCCTTCCCCATAGGAAGCATAAAGCACTTTTGTGGTACCTTTCACCAGTAAATATTTGTATCACATTGAATTTGACAAACAAAATAAAAGTCGATATTGCATCTTTAAGCCCCTAAGAGAACATTCTTAGCCATTTCTTGTGATGAATGAGCTTCAAAAGTCATTTGATTGCCATGATTTAACTCAATCTCCAAAATAAAGTTATAAAAAGTAATAACACATATTGACTTCAGTAGAAATCTAAAACATCAGTGAACTGCAGACTCTTCTTGCTTCAGGTCAACAAACCTCCCTTGGAAGACAACCAAGAGTAGTTTAAGACCAGGACAAAAAAAAATAAAATTATAACAATAATAATAATAATAAAAATAATAAAATAAAAATAACAATGACCAACAATGAGGTAAACTCCCCTTAAAAAAGGCAATATGTGTTGCCTGGACTGTCAGGAGAGAGTTCGATTGTACCTGACACCCAAATGTTTTTCTAACCAGAGTTCAGCCAGTTGCATGGTTGAGGCAAAAGTACTTGCCTTGGATCCTAAGCACATCTTATACTGCTTAGGGTCCAAGTTAGGATCACAATGAACTGGATGGAAAATATGCACCACTCCTACTTCTTGACTTCTGAAAGGCCTTAAGCCAGCTAGAATAACTTTATTGTAGAGATCGACATCTTCCAGTCCCCAGCCTTGTATTGAGGTATCAAATCCACCTGTACTCAGAAGATCACTTTTATAAATACAGGTGATTCCATAGCCATAGTCTCTCCAAAATCCAGTCTTCTTTGAGAATTCAAAGTCATCATCCACAGGACGATCTCCTCCATTAGTTACCTTTGGGTCATACTGGCTAAAAATGATAGGGTAGTACACCTGTTGTCCCTGAATTGTATTGTCTCTACATCGTTGGAGAAAGTCTCCTCTGAAAATCAAGTCAACATCACAAAATAGCAGCAAAGTGTCATTGTCAAACTGAGAAGATGCCATTTCAAGACCAAGACCTCTGGAAAACTCCCCCTTCATCGGAATCAGAGTCATCTCTGCTCTGGGATACTTGTTCTGGTATCCTTTTATCAGCTCTGTATGTTGGGTGGAATCTTGGCCAGAATCTCTGCTGAAAAGAATGATGACCAGCTTTACATTCTGCTTCGGAATAAGACACACATTTTCAAAGTTCTCCATGAATCTCAAGAAAATGTCATACCTTCCAATGAGAGGAACAAGAATGTGTATTTTCCTTTCATTGTGCCCTCCCATTTCTTTGGTGCCTTGAAAAGAAGATAAGATCTTTAAAGAATTAGATATAAAAGAGTATGACTGAGCATCGCTGTTAATACTCTCCACGAGACTGTTGACATCCAGCTCTTCAGTTTCTCTGAAGAAAGGCTTGCTGAACAACTGCTGCAGATAGGCATGGCGTCTCACTGGCACAGTCAGCTTCCTTCCCTTGTGTCTCTTGTATAAGAGGAGTAAATCCAAAATGTATTCCACCCCATGCATGGGATTTACCCTGCGGTAGCCATACTGGATTTCCTTGAAGTCAATGAGCCGTCCTCTACTCTTGGCATTCTCATTGATCATCTCCATCACCTGCAGGACGGTGTCATCCAAAGCTGTTCTTAAAATGCTATTGATGCTCTGTCGAGGAGGCTGGTTCTCAGCTGCTGAGTAAAGGAGCTTCCCTGTCAGGAATTCCCATTCTATCACTTCATTTCTCTCCCGAGGCTGGAAGTGGTTGAAGGAAGGCATCACTCCCAGCTGCTGGTCTTCTTTGCTCACTTCTGTGTTGCTGAGCTTGCTCATCAGAGCACTCTCCCTGTGGAGCTGGATGGTGCGGTAGCGAAGCTCAGAGATTTTGCGGCTGAGCATGTAATTATGCAGCCTGTATTGGTATGCTGGTCGTTTGTTGGGATGCAGTGTTATAGCTGCGTGGATTTTGCTGTTGTGAAGGTCTTGGATATAACCCTTCCGATTGTGTTCATAATTTTCATGGAACAGTTGTTGCATCTGCAAAGTAGAAAGAAATCAAGCTGTTAAATTAATTTAAAAAGAAAACCAGCAATAAACCAAAACATTGTAATTAAAATATCTGATAATAATTATTTGTGTTGTATTGCATAACACGCTTTGTAAAAGTGATATTTAAAATTAAACTAATTTTATTATGTTTTAAATTGACAAAATTGGGCACTACATGGTGTTTTGAAGTATATTTTACATTGTGGAATGACTAAACCTAGTTAGCTGGCATATTCATTACTTTACATTGTTATTTTTGCCATGAGAACCCTAAAAAGCCATTCTCTTAGCATATTTAAAGAATATATCATTATTAACTATAGTTATCATGTTGTGTAATATCTCTTATTCTTCCTATCTTACTGAAATGTTGTATCATTTGACCAACAATACAAAATCTCCCCAATCTCTTCTTCTAAGTTCCCCAGCCCTTGGTAAACCATCATTCTACTTGCTAGTTTTGTGAGATAAACTTGCATCACGTGTGAATGAGATCATAAAAGTCAAGTTCATAGGCTCAAATACTGCCTATTAACCTCCACCTATGTATTTTGAAATAAATAATCTGTCTGTCTATTCATTCAGAAACAAGCCCAAAATATCAAAGAAAATAAGAACTGAACATGCCCTTAACTACATAATGGATCACTGAGAAGGGAAGAGGCAGAATGGGCTTTCCAAAGTAGGGGATTCACCCTCATGGTTAAAACCAGCAACTTGTAGTTTGGAATAGCAATAACAGACTATTATTTGTCTATTAGCAGACCCTCAGAGGAATTTTATTTCATATCCTGACATACCATCTTTATGGAATAAGTACTTGGTAAGTTCGAGGGTGGGAGGAATAGAGAAGCAATTGTAATCTACACTCCTCATAGGATATCTGTTTCCAAACTAAGCCATGCCTGACATCCTTATGAAACAGAAAGGCTTTCTGCTAGTCTAGAACAAATTCACTAACTCTAACAGAAAGAAAAATGAGAAAAATCCACAGTTATGAGAACAAAATTCAGACTGCCAGCTGGTTCTTTCTCCTCTGGCAGTCAATCTAGAAACATCCATCACATCTATTCAAGAAAAGTAACAATGAAGAAGGGGCACAGAGGGAGGAAGAAGAGGAAGAGCGGGAGGGCAGGTGGCAGAAGCAGCAGCACGAGGTGTCTGCAAATACCAATAATAAGACCTGAGGATACACATCAGAAGCAGGTAAAAATAGACACAAATTCAAAACATTAAAGAAAATACAACTTCTCCAGGAAAAGAAAAAACTCAAGGAAGAGATAAATGAGCTTAAAAACACACAAAGTAAAGCTGCTGAGCTAAGGAAAGAAGGGGAAGAATAAAATCATTGGGAGTCATGTCGCAAGGAGCATTTAAAAAAAGAGATTTGTGATGTGGGAAGAAAAGACATGAGAAAATTTAGCAAAGTAATAGAAATATAGATAGAGGTTAAAGTTTGAACAAAGGGTGCTCTTTTAAGTAACTAATGCTAGGTCAATTAAATACTTGATAAACAAATAAAAACATTTTCTGCTTCATTCATCCTCAGGGTGATAAAACTTAAAATCACAATGTGATAACACTGTGGGTCCACAAGAATAACTAAAACTAAACAAATTGGTAAAGCCACGCACTGTGTCACTGTAGGAGAGGGTTAGGGACTCTCAGAGACTGCTAGTGTGAATGTAACTTGGTTCCACTACTAGAAAAAACTATGCCTAAAATGAACTAAAATGAACACATGTATTCCCTGTGACTCAGTATTTCTGCTCGTAGATATAAGCAGACATACACATATCTACAAACATATACATATAAATTTCCATGGCATCATTATTCATACTCTCAAACTGAAAGCAGCCCAAATATACATCAAGAGTAAAATAGAAAAGGAAATGCAGTATATCCATGCAAGGTAAAAAACATATATCAATTAAATCAAATACAACAACATGGATGAGTCTTATGAACAAGTGAAAGAAGCCATATAACAAAAGACACTTTCTGTAGGACTCCATTTACATGAAATTCAGGTACAGCTAACCTATGCTATTTGCTGTTGTAACAGTGATCCAGAATCAAGAAGAAGGAAGCTTCTCGAGTTCTGGTTCTTTTGTTCATTCAGGGGGGTAGTGACATGTGCACTTTCCTTTGTGAGCATTCATTGAATTGTTATTTAAGATATGTTTATCTGTTATGCTCCAATTAATAAAGGACTTTATTTTGAACATATAAATATGGAATTACATATGTACATACATGGGTGCCAGATATGTTGGTTGTGTAGAAAGTGCAGCTATCAGGCAGGTTTTCTCCGAGGAGACCTACAGAGGAGTAAGTAGACTAACACTATGAAAGATTCTTTACCCCCAGTATTTCACCTGGAGCTTTGCTATACTCAGAAAAAAAAAATTAGGATCAATATCATTTTAATCTGAAGAATTTATAACAGAAGATATTTCAAAAAGGAATTGGGACTTGACTCCAGATGCAGAAATTTGTTTGCATCTGGTGTTTTGTTTTCTGGAAAGACATGCCAATTATTATTTGAAACTTTGGTCAATGTTAAGTCAAATTAAATTTATAATGTGCAGGGGGGCTATTATATCTCCATTTGTGTAGTATTACTATTTTTACTTAAATTACGTCAATATTGTAATTTATGTAATTTCTGTTTTTTCTGTCAATGCGAGAAGGTAAAAAAAATTTCTGATCACATATACATTACTAATTAATCAGACTATCTCTAAAAAGTATTGGCTTTTTGAAACTATTCTTTGTTAAGCCATGCTTTATATTACTAAGAAAAAGGAATATGCTAAATTAAAATAAAAAATATGTCCTCCATAGTGAGCTGTTAATGTGCTGCTTGTCCAGCTTCTTTGATGATACTGAAATGATTAATTAATGCCCCACAATTTGATGAAGATGACATTTTGTTCTAGAAATAATCTTAGTATTGGAATGCTTAACTAACTCATGTCACTTCAGCCCAAGCTGCCTATATAGTGCTTATCTTTCAAACATCTTCCTTTGCAGAATTACCATAAGCAGAGGCAATAAGAGTGGTGGGGACAATCCTTAAAAGAATCACATTCAGGCCAGGTGCAGTGGCTCACTCCTGTAATCCTAGCATTCTGGGAAGCCAAGGGCGAGGATCTCCTGAGACCAGCTAGAGTGAGACCCCATCTCTACCCAAAACTAAAAACAAAATTTACCCAGATGTGGTAGCATGGGTTTGTTGTCCCAGCTACTCAGGAGGCTGAGGCAGGAGGATTGCCTGAGCCCAGGAGTCTGAGGTTGCAGTGAGCTGTGATGACGTCACTGCACTCCAGCCTAGGCAACAGAGCAAGACTCTGATCTTAAAAAAAAATGTTAACATATTCATACATACTTCAGATAATAAGGTAATGATGAGATCATCTAGTATTTATGTCATATTTTTCTTTAAGAAGCATACAGCATATCCAAATTTTCTTTTATAAGTAGGAAGGGTCAATGTGTGGAGGACCAACAGGAGAATGTTTAAGAGCTATGGAATTAGGATAAGAATTTGAATATCAGCCACATCATTTCTAAGCTTTTTTTTAGCCAATCAGTCTAAATCTTGGTGTCCTTATCTATAAAATAGGAAAATGTCAAACACGTCATTGTATTTTTTTTTTTTTTTTGTGGAGACAGAGTCTCATTCTACTGCACTCGGTGGAGTGCTGTGGAGTCACAGCTCACAGCAACCTCCAGCTCTTGGGCTCAAGCGATTCTCTTGTCTCAGCCTCCCAAGTAGCTGGGACTACAGGTGCCCGCCACAGCGCCCGGCTAATTTTTTTTTTTTTGATGCAGTT
>CAUYON010125058.1:0-13031 GCA_963573935.1 Arctocebus calabarensis
TAGTAACTTGGTTGGAGGTGGAACATATTATTCTTAGTGAAACATCACAGGAATGGAGAAGCATGAATCCTATGTATTCAACTTTGATTTGAGGACAACTAATGACAATGAATGACACAGTGGGGCATGGGGGAAGGAGAAAGCAGACAGAGAAGGAGGGAGGGGGCGAGGGAAAGAAAACCAAAAAAAGAAAAGAAAATAGTGTCTAACTTTCATATAAATTGGATTCAATTTTGACTATAGTATATTACTTAAATATTAATTTTGTAATTCAACTTGTCAATATGTTGTTTAGGATATTGCATCCTCATCTATGAGTGAAACATGTTTGTAATTTTTCTTTATAACAATATGTTTTCTCCAATTTCAATATCAGGTGTATCCAGATCAAGTAGAATGATATTGAAATATTTCTTTTTTTATTGTTTATAAGATTTCTAAAATGGCTTGTTTTGTAAAATCATTGTGGTCTATGAGTTTATGACAGTTTGAACTTTGTTATTTAATTCAATTCATTGCTTAATTACTGTTTTCCCATGAATGATTATACTGTGGTTAATATGTTAGCATAGTAGTATTCCCAGATAGTTTTTTGTTTGTTGGGAGGTTGGGCTTTGGGGGGGCAGAGTTAATACTTTTCATGAAATATCTTATCTTATAATAGTGAAATTGCTTTCTCTTTTGTCTTGTGATTTTTTTTGAGGTGAAATTTAAGTTTTGTGGGAGTAGTACTATTATACCTATCTTGAGTGTCTTGCTTGTATTGTATCACATCATACCTTTGCTTAATTCTTAATAAACTGTTCACTTATTTAAAAAATATTTTTTTATCTCATTCTTTCATAACTTTGACATTCAACATATCATTAGTGATATGTATAATCAATTATTAATAGTAAACTAATGCAAGTATAGTAGTAACAGCAGCACATATACACACTGTTCTCAAATGCTGCTGGTATTAACACAGAAGATCCTTACAACATCATAGAGAGCAGCAGTTCTCAACCTATGGGTTACAACCCACAGGAACTGTATTAAAGGGCCATGGCATTAGGAAGGTTGAGAACCACTGATATAGAGGAAAGTCGTATTATTATACTATCTCCACTTTCTACGGAGGGCATCTAAGGTACAGACAGATCAAGTCTCTTGCCCGGTGGAAGAGCTAGGATGCAAACTCACAGGCTGGCCCCAGAATTTGTGTTTTTAACCACTAACCATTATGTATAAATAAATCCCTGTGAATATAATTGAATTAGTGTACTCAAAATGTTTTAGTGGTAAGAGTCCATGATTTAAAAAATTTTATGACTATTGCCCTTTTAAAGGCATTAGCTTTGTTAGGACCCTTAAAGACATTCAATGTATGAATGGGATCAGTGAAGCCCAGAGAGGGGCAGGGCTTTATCCTGAATCAGACAGCAAGTTAATGGCAGTGCTGGGCTGCTAGTCTGGACATTCTGCCTCCCCAAATTAAAATTAACAACTCAGTTGCTCTCATAGCCCCTTGTCTCCCACTCCCACAACTCCACACTCCACAGAGTTCTATTCCTGCTCTTCCTATCTTTCTCAACCCCAGATGCAGACAGAGAGCTGCTTTTGGTTTGTGAGGGTGGCCTTTCATACTTTAGCCAGGATCCTCTTGGTAACCCTCTGGCCCAAGCCTAGGACAGCTACTGTACTGTGGGAAGCAGGCAGGGAGGGTAGGACTTACACAAATGACATGATGGCAAGCAGTTCAGGAAGTGAGGGCTGTAAACCCCTCATGATCTGTATCCACCATACTCATAAGTGGAAAAAGATATACACAGAGAAATAAACACAGAGCTATAGATACTCAGTGTAGAGATGTAGACATACATGGCTAGGCAGTTCCCAGACAGCCCTTGTAAATCATATATAGTTACTTAGATATAGAGGTATTTAGTTAGATGCATAGATAAAAGGATACAAAGTTAAATATACATAGAAATCCATAAATACAGTTACACAATCACAGAAATTACTATGTAGATACATAAAAAATTCTTAAGATAAAAACATAGAAAAATTCTGTAAAATTTCTTATACTTATGTAAAAAGTGTGAATAAAAGCCTTGTTAGAAGGCTTGGCTATTTAAAGCAACACAGCAGGATTCCCCCTTTGGGATAGAAAGATGTGTCACCTAGGACTCAGGATTCACAGAATTGGCTACTCTATTAGGTTCTAAAGCTGTCAATCTCACTCCCATGGGATGAGTAGGGCCCCTCTACACCAGCACCAGGCAGTGAGATGGCCTCTCTTGCCCCATTCCTCTGTGAGAAGCTTCTGGCTAACACATTCTTCCCTGAATAGAGCTGATTGCTGCCTCCGTGTGGCTGCCTGCCTTGGGTCCCATCTCTGCTCCCTGGGACCATCAGACCCCAGTGTGCTCCCTCTACCCAGTGACAGCTCTTGTAGGTGTGAAGGCAGAGCCTACCTCCCTCTGGGTCTCCTCTTGGCTTGTCTCATCTGGGTCACTACTAGAAGCCTTTCTCTGCCCAAAGACACAGCAGGGAAGAGGCTTGGTGGCCTAGGCCACGTCTTTCCTAAGGCCCATCTGGCCTCAGACACATGTTCCAAGGCCTTTACCCACGAAGCTAGCACAGTTGCCCTTAGGGGCCATTCCCTCACCTCTGAAGCAATTTGTAGGGTTACAGGTTAGCCAGGGAATAAAGTTCCTCAGAAACCCCAAAGCTACCAGGACAGAGACAAAGGAAAATGAAGCTCATGGAACAGTTCTTTGTCTCCAACTTTGCCTCTGCCTATGGTTTGATGTCTCTCAGTCTCTCTTTTCTGTCTCCCCATCTATCTTTGTTTCTCCTTTTCTCTTTGTTTCTCTGTTCCTATCTCTTTTTCTCTTTCTTTCTTTCTTTCTTTTTTTTTTTTTTTTGAGACAGACTTACACTGTCCCCCTAGGTAGAATACCATGGTGTCATAGCTCACACCAACCTCAAACTCTTGGGCTCAAGTGATCCTCTTGTCTCAGCTTTTCTATTTTTAGTAGAGATGGGGTCTCGCTCTTGCACAGGCTGGTCTCAAACTCCTGAGCTTAAGCAATCCCCATGCTTCAGCCTCCCAGAGTGCTAGGATTACAAGCATAAGCCACCACATCAGCTCATTTTCTGTTTATGCCTTCCTTTCTCTGTCATCGTTCTTGTTCCCTCCCTCCTGCTTTTCTTTTCTCCTTGTCTCATTTGCCTCTCTTTCCCCTCTCTACCCATGCCTTGAATTTGCTCTTGACCTTTTTGTTTCTATCTTTAACTTCGAGAACTTACACAGATATTCTGATGGGGAGAGCTGAGCAGAGGACAAATATCCATGGGTCTGTAGTGATTGCAATAAATACACACAGAGATGGACATAGGGATAGAATAGTCTCAACCTTCTTTCACAAGTCCTCTTACAGCATCTCTCATGGTTGTTCATTTAGCCTCTACTCACACACCTCTGGGGACAAGGGCCTTATTTGACTCTGAGACAGCTGTCCTTTTGCAGAATAGTTCAACATGATACCCCTTTTCTGAAGTGGACTGAAATCTCTGTCCCCATGGCATCTACCCACAGGTCCTAACTGTGGTCCTTGGGATCACCTAGATCACCCCAGCTACCTCTGCCCCTTAGAATTCTCCCTTAAGAATCAAGATTCTTTTCTGCCTGCATCTTCTCAATATGGGTTCTTGGGAGAGAATTAGAGGCCCTCCATCCCAGAGTAGTTGTACTGAATGCTGGGAGAGGGCACCCTCACCCAAACCAAACTCAGGAGGGAGTCAATAAGGACGTCAGTAATATTCTAGCAAGGAGTTCCTGGTCACAAATGAAGCCCCACCAGGATGTCTGAGAAACTCAGTCTGAGACAGGCTTGGGGAAATGGTAGCTGGCCCAGCCTGAGGAAACAGAGAAGACAGGAAGGAAACTGGGAAGCAGGCCATGGCAGTAGGCAGTAGTCTGGCCCATTCCTGCCCTGGAGACCAAGTCCTTGACAAATCCTCCTTCAAGTGCCCAGGGGATTGGGCAGATGGAGTCAGACAGCAGATAGGTCTGCCCTGGGGGCACATGGAAGACTGGTGGCACCAGGAAGGGAGGCACACAGCTGAATACAGGGCCTGAGAAGCAGCCACATATCCCCTAGCAAGTATGCATGAGGTCTTGAGATCCTGCCAGGCTCAACTCCTCAGTCTGCACTGAACCAGGAAGGGGCCTGGCCTGGCCAGATCAGTTCCACATCTACCTCTCAGCTTCATCAGAGTTGCCACCCTAGCAACAGTCTGTAGAAGATTTCACCCAGGCCCTGGCCTCAGGGGCTTGTGAACCCCTTGAGGTGACAGGGGTCTCTTCTATGTTTCAAGCCCTCAAAGGGAGATTACTGGCCTCCCTGGAACAATTCCCAGAAGCCAACCAGGATCCTTCATGCTGCAGCTGTTGCTCTGGCCTTGTTGATTTTGACATTTGCTGCACATTTAGTGAGCGTCTTCCTCCTCCATGCCAGGCCCTGTGCAGAGCTTTTTGCATACCTATCACAGATGAAAGAGTTAACATCATGTGCCTTGCTAGAAGCCCTGCCCCGCTTCTGGCATCCCCCCTGTACCTCTCAGGCATCAGGAGTCATGTTCCCTAAGGCAACACTTGACAGAAAAGGACCTGCTCTACCCAGCTGGCCACATGTCCCTTCCCTCTCCCTCCCCTCTCTGTTCCTCATGCAAGTGTCAGGAAACAGGATCCAAGGAGAAAGCAGGCACCTGTTTCTGAAGTTCCTGACAGTCCTTTTCTTCCCTCAGACCCTGGACCTTCTGGTGCCCCTAGGGCCTGATGGGAAAGGAAGGCCTCAAAAGCACTGGTCACCTCCTTCTACTTGTATCTTTATTTGGCCTGCCACTTTGGGTCAATGCTGTCAAGAGAGAAAAAGCAGTAGAATGTACCACAGACAGAACCAGATTGCCTGGCCTGGGCCACATAACAGCTTGTGAGTCTTAATTTTCCCCATCTATAAAGTGGGCATCATAATAGTACCCACTTCATTGGGATTTTGTGTAAAGTATTCATAATAGCATATGAGGCATAGTGAGTAAATCATTGTTAAGTAAATTCAGCTCCTGCTCCCTGGGGTCTCCCCAATGCCTAACCTCCTGGTTTCCCCAGTTTCTGCACTCATTGTTACTGGACAGGTATGGGAACCCTGCCCTTGGTTCCTGCCATGGTCCCCTTGATCACTGTCCCTCACTTTCCAGAGGCTGGACCCTAGCCTGGCGCTCAGCAACCCTCAGGGCATGCTGAAGGGCCTGCATGGGAACAGCCTCCCTCCACCTGCAACTCTGTGGGGGCCTCCCCAGGAAGCCTCTTGCTTCCCCCTCACCAGAGTGGGGCAGCTGCTCTGCCTCTTTAAGACCCTAACTAGGTCATTGCTCAGCTGAACACCCCCTCACATTCCCCTCACACTAAACAATCTGATCTGATCGCTGGTGATGAGGTCAATTTCACATGGCTTTGTTCCTGCAGTGAGCTTGTCACGACCAATCATTTCCGAGTGAGGAGCCCATAATCCTGTGCTGGTTCTCTCGCCCCCAGAGGCCATGGCCTCTTTCTTGCTCACCAATGTGAGGTCCCCAAGGGCCGGCTCAGCACGAGTTTCCTCATGGCCTCTGTGTGACCTCTTGGTCTTCCTGGCTTGAGTGGGAGGGGCCTTGGTTTAGGGTCAATGATGGGGTTGCCAAGAGGGAGCAGAATGGGTGCCCAGTAACCAGGGGAGAAGTTAGTCTCTAGAGAGGAAGGTAGTGGGTATGGGAAGAGGGCAGTGGCGGCATGCCTTCTTTGGTCCCTGACCTCACACATCTTGTGGAATTAGTGCTTCCTTTGGGTGACCCAGAATGGAGCCTCATGGCCTAGGTACCGGAAGCACAGTCAGGGGCTTGTGAGAAACTATGAACATAAACTGTCCCCCACCCACCAGCTTCTTACCTGCCTCTTGTGTAGAATACAGGAGTCAAGTGAGGGGGGACACATGAGCTCTCATGCCATGTATGGACCAGTTACAGTGGATAACAACTAGAGACAAAGGCACACTACGAGGGATGAAGATAAGGATTTCATTTCTGGCCCCACTGTTAACTAGCTGTGTGCCTTTGACCAAGTCCCATGTCTCTGAGCCTCAGTTTCCCCAGACGTACCAAAAGAGTCTTGTGTTAGAGCAAGCTGATGCTTCCTTTCAGTATAGAACATTTATGAGCTTTTGAGGAAAGAGTCTTGGAATATGGAGGGGCATGGCAGAAGGTAGATATTTTACTCCCTCTCTGTCTCCCAGAGGGGATTACAGGGTTCTCCACAGACTGGGTGTCAGTTATGTTTATTTTTTTGTGGGAATAAAAAACACCATGCCAGAGGAAATCAGCATTTCTTTCTGCTTCTGCATCCTTCTTACATAACAGGACTCATCCCATATGCCTGAGCCCCAAGGAATGGACAAAATGAGCAGAAAGAGAGTAGGGGGCACGCAAATGGACCCTGACTTGAGGTGCTGGCTTCTGAGCAGGGATTGGGTAGGGAAGGGAAGAACAGGGCAGCTGGGAGCTGCTTGCTGGCATCTTGGCCCCAGGTGGGTTTTGCAGCTGAGAGAAAATAGGGAAGGGAGTATGCCAGGCTCTGGGCAGGGAGTTTTTGATGTGTCATCTTGTTGTCTCATTTAGTCCTCAGATTGCCATAGAGGCAATAGACTGTTCCTGCATTTTCCAGATGAAGACATGAAGGTTGTGGGAGAGGCTGGTCTCAGGAGTGAGAGACAAGAATGGGATGGGCAGAGCAGCACTTGAGGTGAGGTTTAGAACAAGGCAGTAGTAGGAACTCCTCTTCAGGGAGCTGATGTCTGGGAAAGCAGGACTCAAGGGCTTGGCCTAGCCCAAGCTCCAGTGACAATGTTAGGAAAAGCAGGTAAGTTTTGGAATTAGTCTCAGTCTTCCACTTCTTTGCTGTGTGACTTTGGACAAGACATTTACCTCTCTGAACCTAAGTTTTCTCCTCAGTTGAATAGAGGTAAATGATCTTGACCTCACAGAGCAATTGTAAGGAGTCGGAGAGGTGATGGGTGAAAATGTAACAGATGCCAAGTAAATGTTCTTTCTTATTCCAGTCCATTGGGAAGTCCTGCCATCTTTCCCTCTAAATAAATCCCAGCTTCAACCTCTTCACACCTCCACTGCTGTTATTCTTATCTAGGCCACTCTCATCTCTTGCTTTGATCAGCAGCATCCTCACAGTCTCCAGGCTTTTAGTCTTGTCCCCTCCCAACTGTTACTCACATAAATGTGGAGTGATCTATCACAGTCCCAAGTCAGTCATGTTACTCCATGTTGAGAAACCTCTCAGGGCTTCCCATGTCACTCAGATGAAAATGTGAAGTCCTTACCCACCATCCACAAGGCTATCTACAGTTTGGCCCCTGCTAACACCTCTGGCTTCATCTGGGATCACTTTCCCCTGACTTATTTTGTTTCGTGTACATGTGTCTCTTCTGTGCCTTGAACCTACTAACTGCTTCCTGCCTTAGGACCTTTGTATTTGTTCTTACCTTTGTCTGTAACTCACTTCCCCATTTCTTCTTATGACCAGGTCTGTCCTACTTCAGCTCAGATGTCAATTGCTTAGAGGACCCTTCCTCTGTAAAGGTTTCTTGATTCTAAGTCCTCATCATCTGGGAATCTTCTTGATGTATAACCTGTAGCTATGCTGTAGTCACTTAGCTTTATTCCTTTGAGATTAAAAACAAAACAAAACAAACAAAAAAAACATTAAAATGAGAGTCCTTTTAAGAATTAATTACTCTGGGTAGCACCTGTGGCTCAAGGAGTAGGGCACCAGCCCCATATGCCAGAGATGGCGGGTCAAATCCAACCCTGGCCAAAAAAAACTGCAACAACAATAACAAAAAAAGAATTCATTACTCAATTTTGAGGCCAAGCACTTGCACACAGGTGCTCTCACCAAGTGTTCATATTATATCATTTACTTTTGGCAATAGCCCTGTGAAGTAGGGACTCCTATCTCCATTGTACAGATGAAGAAACTGAGACTCAGAGAGAATAGGTGACTTGGCCAAGATCACAGAGCTGGTCACCTGGTGGTCTGATTGCAGGGCCTGTTTTCTAGCCCCCACATTAGAGAAGACCCCTTGCCATGTACATGGCAATGTTTCCAGGGGACCCATAATGAGCTTCTTTGAGTGTTTGCTAAATACCCTTAAAGTTGACTCTAAGCTGTCTCTTCTTCATGCTCCTTCTGACAACCTCTGACTCCATCTTCCCTTCTGCATCTATTTCCTGCATTAAAAGGAAATCCCCCTTCCCTGGCCAGTTTCTGCCTGCTCCTGGGGAAGAGATTCTACCTGCCTCCCTGTCCCCTATACTGACCACCCTGATGCTACTGTTAAATTGCATTTGTCTGGCCAAAACTCTCAAGGGCATCTCCTCTGAGATTCTAGGCTGGCCATGCAGGACTGGAGAAAGTGTAGACCCACAGCTCACACTGATATCAGAAGGATCTGACACACTAAGGTCCCTGGGAGTATAGGCCTTGGAGAGAATTGCAATATTTGGCCTGGGACCTGAATGATGGGTAGGAACTTATTACAAGGAGATGGAACAGAGGATGACACAGGCACAGGCACAAGCAGAGGCCTGGAGGTGGAAGATGGAGGTAAGCAACTGGGTATAGCAGGAACTCAGGGGGAGGCTGAAGAGAGAACATAAGAGTTAAAGAGGAAGAGTACAGGTGGGTCCAGGCCTTCTCTCAGCTCCCTAGCCACCTCAGGCTATCAGCCATCCATCTTACCCAGTTCTCTATAGACAAAGTGGGTACGCAGGCCTCCTGGGCTGCTGTATGCTGGGTTATTACAACCAGAGCAGTGAGAGTTGGGCTCCAGAGGCTGCCAGCTCTAAGGCTGTGAGGGAGTTGGACATGGGCATGTTGACAGATAAAATATCCTACTGTGGTGGGAAGGGTCAGTGCTGGGCATCAGCTTGGGTCTTGGCACTTAGGCCAGGAAGAGCGGAGAGGCGTGAGCTGCGTGGATAGCAGATTGCTCTCACCCTCAGCAAGAGACAATTACCACTGTCCAGGCCCATCACAGCCTGACAAATGAGAAGGCAGCTTTGGAGGTGGGGAGGACATGGGAGGGGAGGCTGGAAGAACCAGGAGCCAAACTCCTTACTGTGGACTAGAGAAGGGAAAGGGATCCTAGGATTCAAAATCTGGAGTGCTTACCATAGGCCAGGCTGTGAGCCTTATCTATACTTTCTCACAGAAGTTTTTCCTCATTCTATATAAGAGGAAAACCACGACACAGCAAGAGCTAGAGACCTCCCTGAGGTCACTCAGGAGGTCAGTGGGACAGTGAGGTTCCAGTTCAGGCCTGGGGCTCCCCGCCCAGTGCTCTTCCCTTTCCCCCATGCCTGGGGCTTGCTCCACTTGGCCCCTGGCTTAGGAGTCCTTAAGTCTCTCTCATCCTTCAAAACACCAGCTTGTCTGGCCCTGTGTTTGTACAGAGAAGGGCAGGAGCTTGCCTAGGAACACAGCAGGCTGAGAGGAAGAGGCCAAGTTCTCCTACAAAGCCCATGGCAGTTGGAGGGAGATAGTATAAGTTGTGGAGCTGTGTAGGAGGATGGGCTTGTCCACCTGAAACATTTAAATTACATCCTCATGAAGTATAAATGTCTATCAAGAAAGACTTGCTCACACTTGCCTTTGGCAGCCTCAGTGCAAGAAGATAGCAGAATGCTCAGAAGATCTAATTGCTTATGTAATTTCCATTGAATTGGGTCTATCGGGATATATCTCCTGGAAGTGTTTATCACATCCCATGTTATAAATAGCCAAGCTCCACTCTCCTCCATGCCTTCCTGCCTCTGCCTGGGAGCTGGGCTGGCAGAGGTCAGGAGGCAGGAGCCATGGAGGAAAAGCAGGCCCTCCAGGGAGGAAGGGGCACTCGCCTGGGCAGCATAGCTCTTGGAGGCAAGCAGAGAGGGCACTGGCCTTTGGTATGCACAGCATCAGAATGGCCCTCTTCCCTGCCCACCCACAACCTGTCCTGAGGAGGGGGGTTTTGGCATTCCCATCCCCCCTTGGATTCCTTTATTTAAAAGAAACAGCCTGTTCTTGCTTATGAACATCTAGCCAAAAGAAGAAATGAAGCAATAATGGGAAGCTGGAAAATGAGAAAATATTCATGGAAATTACACCAATATTAGCATCCCCATTTACCTACCAGGAGACTAAGGCTCAGAGAGGCAACAGACACTGGTATGTAGTGGTGCTGGGCCTGGAACCAGGTCTCTCTGGTACCACATCTTGGCTTTTTGAGTGTGGCAAAAGGCCACCCCACTGGCAATGCAGGGTACTGCTCATCTTCCCCTGGGAGGAAGGTACAGTTGCAACTTGGCAGGATATGGCCCTTTCACATGCACACTGTCCCCTTTCCCTTCTCCATGCTCAGTGATCTCTGGTCATATCAAGCCTGATCTGTCCAATTTCCATGGCCCAGGGTCCCTGTCCTTTCCCTCTGCCCAACCTCCTCCCTCACCACTTGTGAGGTTCAGCTCCAGGCCTACCTCTTCCAGGAAGCCCTGCCTGAGTTATTTTGTCATCAGTTTGCTGGCTTTCCACATCTTGGTCTGGGTTCCTCTCCTGCTTGCTGATCTCCCTTATTACCTGCCTCAGTTTCCTGTGGATGCTGCAACAAACTACCACAAACTTAATAACTAGGACAACAGAAACTTATTCTTCCACAGATCTAGAGGCCAGAAGTCTAAATTTACTATCACTAGCCCAAAATTAAGGTGTCATCCGGGCTACACATAACCCTAGAGGGTTGAAGGGAGAGTCTGGTCCTTGCCTCTGCAGTTTTTAGGGGCTGCTGGCATTCCTTGGCTTATGGTCACATCACTCCAATCCCTGCCTTCATGGTCACATGGCCTTCCCTTTATGTCAAGTCACACTCTGCCTTCCTCTTAGAAGGATACTTCCCTTTTTTTTTTTTGAGACAGAGTTTCACTATACTGCCCTCAGTAGAGTGTCATGGCGTCACAGGTCACAGCAACCACAAACTCTTGGGCTTAAGCAATTCTCTTGCCTCAGTCTCCCAAGTAGCTGGGACTACAGGTGCCCACTACAATGACCAGCTTTTTTTTTTTTTTAGTTGTAGTTGTCACTGTTGTTTGGCTGACCTCGGCTGGATTTGAACCTGCCAGCTCTGGTGCTGGTGTATGTGGCTGGTGCACTAGCCAGGATAGTTCCTTAGTTTTTGAATCTCACTTTTTTGCTCTGAGTAGAGTGTTGTAGCATCATAGCTCACAGAAACCTCAAACTCTTGAGTTCATGTGATCCTCTTGCCTCAGCCTCCTGAGTAGCTGGGACTATAGGTACCCAACATGACATGACACCTGGCTATTTTTAGTAGAGACAGGGTCTCAATCTTGCTCAAGCTTGTCTCGAACCCTTGAGCCCAAGCAATCCACCTTCCTTGGCCTCCCAGAGTGCTAGGATTACAGGTGTGAACCACTGCACCCAGCCAATACTTCCTTCTTATGTGAGTTCATTTAGGGACCACCCAGGGAATGCAGGATCATCTCAAAACTTTTAACTTCATTACATCCTCAAAGATTCTTTTTCCAAATTAGGCAACATTTATAGGTTTCAGGGATTAGAACCTGATATCCTTGAGGGACATTATTCAGCCTATTATATTGCCTTAAGAGCCTACCTGGTTTTCCTTGTTATAAGACTAGAAGCTCCCAAAGGGCATAGGCAGTAGCCGATGTATCTGGGTGTCCTCTGCAGCATCCCCCCATTTCTCTCTGAGCCTCCAACAAGCTTCAGGAAAGGTTGGCTGACTGAAGGATTGGCATCTTATCCCTTCTCCCATGGTGTCAACCATTAACACCTGGACATGCTTCGTGTTTCCTTCAGACTCCCAGGGCCACAGGGCAGCACGGGAGAAGCTGACTTATGATGTCCAGGCATCTGATAAGGTCTCAGGATGAATTCACAGAGACAAATGCTTGTGGCACATATGTAGACATGGCTGCCTACTAATCAAATTTGGAGTCTGGAACCAACTGTAGGTGGGAAGAGCAAATCCCATTGGCTTTCGAAGTCTGTTTTCACAAATATTCCTGACAGACTAGAAGGAGGGGCTGAAGCTTACAAAGTAAACATGACAGGGAGAAATGTTGGGTTCTACTCCTGAATCTTAAAACCTAGTCCCCAAACATAGGCTGCCAAAGGGGAAAGGAGTGAGAAGGAAAGCAGAGCCCAGGAGGCACCTGTGATATGTATGGCCCTAGCAAATAAGCCTACAGAGCATCTGAAGGAATACAGAAATAAAGTTTCTAGAACTAGGAGGTGATGATAGACTCCCCTCTTAGGGTATGGTGTCTGCCCTGGGCCCCACGTATTAAGGGTGCTACAGACACACTGGAGTGCAGCCAGGGAGACAAAAGCAGACTGGGGAGGAAGTAGGATTGTTGGTCTTATTAGGAACAGGTAAAGGAGCCGGGGCTGTGGGGCTTGGAGATGACTCAGGGGTTGTAGTTATGGTGGTTCTTTGGGCTTCTAAGGGGCTATCGGAAAGAAGAGAGAAGATAGAGCCTAGGTGTCCCCTGGAGGCAGAACTGTGACCCATGGGCAGAAGCCACAAGGGGACAAAGTCCAGCCTAAATTGAGAAAGAACTTTCTTAGAATTAGAACTATCCTATAGTTGAGTTATAGCCTTCATATAGCACAAGAATATGGGAAGGGAAGGAAGGGGGAAGGGTGCGATAGAGGGAGGGTAATTGGTGGGGCCACACCTCTGGTGCATCTTAGAAGGGTACAGGCGAAACTTACTAAATGCAGAATACAAATGTCTTCATACAATAACTAAGAAAATGCCATGAAGGGTATGTTAAACAGTTTGATGAAAACATTTCAGATTGTATATGAAACCAGCTCATTGCACCCCTTCATTGCACTAATGCACACAGCTATG
>CAUYON010125059.1:0-76778 GCA_963573935.1 Arctocebus calabarensis
AAGGAAATGCCATGAAGGATATCTGTAACAGTATGATCAAAATATTTCTGAATGTATATGAATCGTGCCCTGTGATTGCACCAATGTACATAATTATGATTCAATAAAATTATTAAAAAAAATAATAATAATAAAAAAAAAAGAAATGAGGAAAAAAAAAAAAAAGAAAATGACAAAACCAAATATAAGTAATAAATTTCATGCTTATGGAAAAATGCTTTAAAATGTTTTCATTAAATGCATGCAGTTAATGTTTTAATATCTGTAAATTATTTTTCCTATATGTATATTTTATATATATTTTTTTCTTTGATGTGGGGTAGCTTCTGTGAATTGAAAAATACAGCTTGAAGCATGTATTGGGATTGTTAATTACCTCTTCTTAAAGATGTTTACATGAGTGAATTTCATACTCATAAATTTTATGTTCAGAACATCAGGGATAAATGTGGCTACTAACTTGAATCCTTTAACTAATCTAACTTTCTAAATGAGAGAGAGTTTATAAATGGTATGGAAATTTCATTATTTTCTGCATCTCATAGCAGCTTGGAAATTGCACAACCTACTTTAGTATTCTTTAGTTTTTAACAAGTAAGACTGGGAATTGAGGAATAATCAGTAATGGTTATCTGCCTTTTCCTATTTAAGAACAATAATGGTGCTCACTCATCCCCAACAAGGCCTTTAATTAATCATTGTAGCTATGCAGGTTGAAGTCCCAATGTTATCATCATTGAAGCATAGCAGTAATATAAACTCCTGCTTAAGTGCTTTTGTTCTGTGAAATAAATCTTTGCATTACAACCATTTCTAATCATTTATTAAAAGTATAACACTTTGCTATTATCATACTTGATTGTGATGTTTTTAAGCCATTTATTTGTTTTGCCTAGTTGCAAGCACAAATTTAATTTGCTGGAATATTTAAGCAGATAGTAGATGTGGTGGGAAGGAGAAGGAGAGCTCTCTACAAGAATACACTTTCAAAAATAAAAGTAAAAATGAAACAGGATAGAAAAATTAACCTGCATGCCTGTACTAATTGATTACTCAAAAGACATTTGGAATAAAATTTAAAAGTGTTGGTATTACTGGAGTCGTCTATTGAATATGACCAAAAGAAACAACTGATAATATCGAGTTAAGCAAATTATCTGAAACAAATAGAACTTTCTATTGACTCAAAAGGAATGTTCCTCTCTAATTTGGAAGTTGAGGTAATAGCCTAATTTGCTTAAATGTTAGTTAGTTAGTGTCTGTGAATAATTTAAATGAAATTACTACTTTACAGTCTCATGGGATTCTCATTCCTCAGGAAAGACAACTTTTTAAGAGACTTTATCTAACCAGGTACAAGTGCTTTCTTTTTAACTTATGCAGCCAAAATTGAGAAGTCTTATTAGGACTAATTATTTATCAAGGAATACCACAGCTGAATATTAAGGATGATTCCTGTGCCGGTCACATCCCAAAGGCATCCATGGAACAGTACACCATATCCTGACTCTCTTCTTTAAGCACACATTGATTAAATGCCTGAATGGGGTCTAATACAATTTATGAGGAAACGTAATATCACTAATTGTTAAAAAAAATAGACTAGAACTTATGCAGTCAAATGAATGTTGCTTTTTTGAAACAGGTGCCTGGAGAGGCTGCAGACTCACTTGAATATATTGCCTCATCTCAAAATGTTTCTGGAGCTCCCCCTCATGTCATTTCAGTAGCCAATCAGTTCATGACATTTTTTCAGTCAAAGATTACTTGAGATCATTTGCTACCACATTCTGAAATTGAACTACCTTTTAATCAAACTTGGATTCAATCATTAATGCTATCTATCATTCACTTCCTGAAAGCCTGAAAATAGTCACTTCAAATGACTAAATGATCATTTGAATAAATTTATTCATGATGATTTTATTACCAGGAATGTTACCAGAAAATTCCTCCCTGGAAACATAGACACAGACACTGAAAAAAAATTGTCACTGAAAAACCTTTTCGCCCCCCCCTCATTAAAATATGCACTGGGCACATGAATATGTCACACATTGTGTTAGACAGAGAGAAGATCGAAATAGATATTTCCTATCCTCCAAACTTCATGGTCTAAAGAGAAGACAACAAACAACTAGATAACAAGAATACTGTCTGATTAGAACTATAGCAAAGGGAAATAGAGGATGTGTGAGACGAATAAGAGGAAGGGAAAGAAGGTAGAGTTTACGGAAGAGAGAATTCGTGGATCTGAAAATCCCCATAGATGTAATAATACTGCCCCTCTCTTTTATTAGGTGAAGACGTTAAAGTTTAAGTAGAAGAATGAATTAATCCAGGATTGAATGTCTTTTTTTTCACAGATTTTAACAGCGAGTTATTTTGACACATATATCTAGAACTCAGGTATAGTCGTCTGTCACTAGTCAGTATGTAGGAAGATATATTTGGCTGTATCAAGGAAAGGCTGAGCATATGCCTGTTGTCCTGAGGTAATTGTGATAAACTCCTCCTTTCATTTGGAAAAGGTATGATTTAATTTTATAGAAGACCACACAATTAAGCTCAGGAACTCATCCTAGAATAGGTGCTACCTACCTCATTCCTGAATAGTACTATAGTCACCTTGGAAGCATTCCCCTTGGGAAGCTATGCACCAACTTCAGGGCCTAGTCCACTCTTCAAAGCAATTTTGGAACTCATTTTCTGGAATGGATATCAGAGCTGTAATTGTATAGGCCTGACAATCATGTTCATAATCTCATCCTAGAAAAAGTTCTACATATCTCATACAGAACACTATATTCACCTTCAAAGTATTCCCCTTGGCCATCTGGTAAACTCTGGTAATGTTATGCCTCCCAATTTATTCCTTTTGTCTAATATTTCTTTGGCTATTTGGGCTCTTTTCTGGTTCCACAGGAATCACAGAATTATTTTTTCTAGAACTATGAAGTATGGCATTGGTATTTTTTTATTTTCATGGGGATTGCATTGAACCTGTAAATTATACATTTTTTGTATTTTTATTTTTTGGACATTTTAACAAGGTTAATTCTAAAGATCCATGAGCATGCTCTATTTTTCTACTTGTTTGCATCATCTGTGATTTATTTTCCCCACAGTGTTTGACAGTTCTCTTTGTAGATATCTTTCACCTCCTTGTTTAAGTATATTCCTAGGAATTTTTTTTAGCAATTATGAATGGTGTTGATTCCTGTGCCGGTCACATCCCAAAGGCATCCATGGAACAGTACACCATATCCTGACTCTCTTCTTTAAGCACACATTGATTAAATGCCTAAATGGGGTCTGATACAATTAAATGTCTAATGGGGTCTACATTTGACTCTTAGCTTGACTAGGATTGGTGTATAGGAATGCTACTGAGTTATGTACATTTATTTATTTATTTATTTGTAGTTTTTGGCTGGGGCTGGGCTTGAACCCACCACCTCTGGCATATAGGGCCAGCGCCCAACTCCTTTGAGCCACAAGTGCCAACCTGTACATTTATTTTGTAACCTAAGACTTTGCTTCCTTTATTTATCAATTCCAAAAGTCTCTTGGTAGGATCTTTGGGGTTGTGTAGGTATAAGGTCATATCATCTGTAAAAAGTGACAGTTTGACCTCCTCTTTTCTGAGTTGGATACACTTAATTTCTTTCTCTTGCCTGATTGCTCTTAACACTATGATTAATAGAAGTGGTGGTGTAAAATGTCCAAAAACAATAGATGCTGTCGTAGATGCAGAGAGAAAGGAACACTTACGCACTATTGGTGGGATAGCAAATCAGTACACCTCTATGGAAAACACAATGGAGATTTCTCAAAGAACTAAAAGTCAACTTATCATGTGATCTAGCTATCCCACTACTAGGTATTTACCCACAGGAAAAGACATCATTTTATCAACTCGAATGTTTACTGCAGCAAAATTCACAGTTGCAAAGATGAGGAATTCACTCAAATGCCCATCAATTCAAAAGTAGATTCACAAAATGCGGCATATATATATCAGGGGATACTACTCAGACATGCAGAAGGATGACTTAATAACTTTTGCAACAATATGGATGGAACTGAAGACCATTATCCTAAGAGAAGAATTAAAAAACAAACACCACTGTGCTCATTATTAAATTGTAACTCACTGGTGAGTACACATGTGCACAGAGGGATGTACAATTCAATGGTAATCAGCTGGAGGGAGATAGGAGGAGGGGACAGGGTAAAAACATACCTAACGAGTACAGTGAACACTACCTGGGTGATAGGCACACTTATCACCATGACTCAACCTTTATAAAAAACAATCCATCTAACCAAAAGTATTTGTAGTCCCCAATAATACTTTGAAATGAAAATAAATGTTATATAGGGAACTTTTTAAAAAGTTCCTGCAATAGGGCAGCACCTGTGGCTCAGTAGGTAAGGCTCTGGCCCCATTTACTGAGGGTGGCAGGTTCAAACCCGGCCCTGGGCCAACTTGCAACAGAAAAATAGCTGGGTGTTGTGGTAGGCACCTGTAGTCCCAGCTACTTGGGAGGTTGAGGCAAGAAAATCACCTAAGCCCAAGAGCTGGAGGGTGCTGTGAGCTGTGACTCCATAGCACTCCATCAAGGATGACAAAGCCAGACTCTGTCTCTAGAAAACAAAAACAAAGTTCCTGCAATATAGAAAGTGCTAACACAAATGTCAAAAAAAAAAATCTATAAAAGCTTGAAAATAATAATGTATAAATTTCTATAAAAAAAGATGTTATCATTATATTTATTTTAGGCCTATTGTGTGTTAATCCTACAGGTTTTGGCAGAGCTCTCTGACCTTTATGAGCCTACAGACTTGCAGCAGCCATTGCTAATAACATTTTTTGCAGTTTCCTATTTGGTATGGGTAGCCAATAAATTTTATGTAACTTTAAATTTATAATTTTGCCTTTTTATTATATTTGCCGTCACTAAATATTCTAAGACTTGGATTCCAGGTGAGAACCTGATTATTTTTTTCCGATCCAGCTCTTTCAAATTTTACTCCAATACTCTTGGGAATGATTAACAATTAAGATGGCTGTTGAATAATAAAGTACCAAAAAAGGACCCACTAGATTCATTAATGATATCTGACTTCAGGCAAATGCTCAGAAGTACTGACAGAAGTACAACTGTCTGTTTTGAAGCCTCTCTGTTCTCAGTTTATTAATCAAAGCCCCCAAGTGATGATTCAAGCACTCCACATTTGGGTATAGCACAGCCCAAACACTGTATTGCCATAAAGGTTTACCCAAACCTCACTAGGAATGGAAATATAATAAGAAGAAATTAACAAAAATAAGATTCCAGAGACACCTTTTCTTGAATCTCAAGAACAATAGATGGACACTAACACCACCTGCCTTTTTGTAAAATAATATCATTTCATCAATTTGAATACATAAAAAATAATGAAATTTAAATAGTTTTCCTAAAGTGGACCCCAGAATATAATTTTAAATAACTTTAGCATCATCTTCCCGAGTGAATTTTGTTCATAAATCAATGGCTTAGGGCACACTAATTGGGTTTTTCCCCTCTCTGTTGCATTTTCAACCTGATAATTTCAACTAAAAGCATAGGGTTCTTCTTCCCTTTTCTAGAATGCTCTTCTCCCTCATCACTTTCTTACCAAACATACTCATTCATTCAAGTCTAGTGAAATTGTCCACTATGATGTAAAACTTCCTTTGGTATTTTAAATGGATAGACAGAAGCATAATCAAACTCTCTCCAGGAAGCCAAGTCCCAAAATATGCAGTGAGATTCGAGGAAAACTAGAGGAAAGAAAACTTCTTCACCTTCTAACTTCCAATTGCAGTCAGAATTATCTCACCATCCTTGGTGACTAGTTGGATTTAGCATTTATTCATCCTAGTTTTACCATAGCTGCATATAGATTTGGCTTCTCTATTTAGTTATAAGCTCTTCAATAATAGAGAGACTACTTTTAGTTGTTCTTCTTGATTTACTTTAACCTCATTTTTCAGCAGGGCATTGCAAGTTCTTTGTGTGCCAGAAATATTTGTTAAATAAATAAATGTGTGACCATAGTAGAAGAGTAATTCAGGACAAGGACTTCACCAATTAATTATGCTCGCTGTGTGTTTATACACACACACACATCCATATATAAAATTATACATATCAATATACATAAATGTATCCCTGTTTGTTTGGACAATATTATTATGTTTTTGTAGAGACAGAGTCTCACTTTATCGCCCTGGGTAGAGTGCCGTGGTGTCACACTGCTCACAGCAACCTCCAGCTCTTGGGCTTAAGCGATTCTCTTGCCTCAGCCTCCTGAGTAGCTGGGACTACAGGCGCCCGCCACAGCACCCGGCTATTTTTTTGTTTTGCAGTTCGGCAGAGGCCGGGCTTGAACCCGCCACCTTCGGTATATGGGGCCGGCGCCCTACTCGCTGAGCCATAGGAGCCACCCAATATTATTATGTTTTAATTACAAAATTGGTTTTACACAATAGCAATTGTCCTAAAAATTAGAATTGTTTTCAATTCTCTCTTTCTTGAACATATACACACTAAAATCAGCCAATAACAGTTATCTAATATTGCTTTTGAAACAAAGACAGAAAGTGAGTTAAGTATGCTGAACAGGTGAATATCAAAGGCAAACTTCTCCCTGCTGCCATTAACTACATGAAAGCTTTTGGGAGTTATTCCTTTTCTCGTTTTAATGGTTTGTATAATGAGATGAGAAGACAGAAACTCTGGCAACTCTTGGATTCATTTTTTCTTGCTACATAAAGAGAGAGACTCTGCAGAGGAATGATGACTATATTTGAAAACACTGACCATCCAAATGCTTGAAGTGGCCAACAATAACCCTTACCTTGCCTGGGATCATGCAATGCCTTGCCTAAAGTAACAAGCTTTACTTTTTTCTTTTCAGCCTCATGAGTGTGAAAATGCTGCCTATATATGCTCATTTTGGCTTGCTGTGAAATATAATCCTGAATGCAGAAAAAAGAAATACACATACCTTTTAAGAAGGATTGTAAGAAACCAAAGCACACACACACACATACAATCTACGTACACAAGATGTAAACAATACACAACACCAAGGGATTTGTCCAACTCACCCTGCACATTTAAATATTTTGGAGTGTCTTCTGAATGCTGACTCAATCTTTCACTTTTATGCTTGCTTTTGCCTGTCATATTTGCCTTTTTTGCCATTACGAATAAATAATACTTGATTTGGAAACTACTTCCAGAATTGACCTGGTGTTTGGTGCTTTCTGTAAACACTGTTTTATGTAACCCTCGGGTGCATCTTCTCATTAGTATAGATAGCTAACATAGTACTATACCCACCGTCAATACTCAAACAACCCCCTTCTTAGGTAAGACTAAATTATGAAGAATGCTGAAGTAATATAGTTTGTACCTAGACTGATGGTACTTCATTATTCTCAGAGAAGTGCTCAAGCAAGAAAGAAATAGTTTTAAAAGGCAATAGTGGGTTCTGATGGTAAAAGGAGTGTACCACAAACTAGTTTACTATTCCAGCTCAAGTGCCAATGAGGACAATGAATTCCCAGCCATGTTGGGTAGGAACCTGAGGACGCAAATATCTATTCTTGCTTTCTGACAATTTTATATCTTCAATCATAATTTGTAATAATAGATTATACCTTAGATATTTAAGCTTCACATCATTGAATTAATCCCCTGGCATTAATTACTGTTTGTTTGTTTGTTTGTCTATTTGGTTTGTGTTTTTTGTTTAAACAGAGTCTGACTCTGTTGCCCTGGATAGAGTATTGTGGCACCATCATAGCTCACAGCAACCTCAATCTCTTGGACTCAGACAATCCTCTCCCCTCAGCCTCCACAGAAGCTGGTACTACAGGTACCCTACACAACTTTGGCTGGTTTTACTATTTGTTCTTTTTTTTTTTTTAGTAGAGACATGGTTTCACTCTTGTTCAGACTGCTCTCAAATCCTGAGCTCAAACAATCCATCCACCTCAGTTACCCTGAGTGCTAGGATTACAGGGGTGAGCCACCATGGTTGGCCTAATTATTGTTTAAAATACAGTATGATATAAAAACATAATATGAATAAGAATATAATGCATGAATTCCCTTCCCTGAGTCAAAATCAGGATTTTATCATTTTGTCAGTTCTCTGGTTTCCAAAAATACTCAACCCAGGATAGCAAATGTCCAAATATTAAGGATATAAACATCTCATCCAAAAGCTGAATATTATACATCTTTTTGAAGCATTCCAACACTATTATTATTATTTTTTTTTTTTGCAGTTTTTGTCTGGGGCTTCGTTTGAACCCGCCACCTCCGGCATATGGGGCCTGTGCCATACTCCTTTGAGCCACAGGCACCGCCCACCAACACTATGATTTTGAGGGTTTCTATATGTCCCCATTGATCAATAAAATCCAGATATTTTCCTGTTTTGTTTCAAAATTGTCATTAATACCATCATCTACTCTTAATATTTCCCCTATCTTTACAACATATTATCTGCTCACTCTAATCACCTCTATACATTTGTTTTCTAAAACTTTGTTTTTTTAATATAGCCCACAGATTAACCTCATTAATATAACCTGGGATGGGGTGTAGAAAAAAAAATCCTAAATCTTAATCTCAGAGATTTTTATTTGATTAGGTGTACTTGATGCCCACGAAGCTGTATTCATCCAACTAAAACACATTTTATATAGAACTAGGTGCTCTTTTCAGGACAGAAAATCAGTAGTCAACAAGAAAAATCTTTATTAATTGTCAGTGGTTTTGACAAGAAAAAGGGGAATTTTTATAAAAAATCTAAGGCAAAAATTAATGAAACCATATGTGACAGTTGAAAATGCTCTTAAAGATTACTTAGCCCAGTTCTCTCACATTTCAAATAAAGGAAGAAGAGTTGAAATATAATAATAACAATAGTTACAACATCAACTATTATTTATTCAGTGATCCTATATTCCAGGCACTGTTCTTTTTTCCTTTTTGAGACAGAGCCTCAAGCTGTCGCCCTGGGTAGAGTGTGGTGGCATCACAGCTCGCAGCAACCTCCAACTCCTGGGTTTAAGCAATTCTCTTGCTTCAGCCTCCCAAATAGCTGGGACTACAGGCGCCGGCCACAATGCCTGGCTATTTTTTTATTTTGGTGTGTGGTTGTCATTGTTGCTTGGCGGCCCGGGCAGATCTGAACCTGCCAACTCTGGTGTATGTGACTGGAGCCTTAGCTGCTTGAGCAACAGGCGCCAAGCCACCAAGTACTGTTCTAAGGATTTTATATCCATTAGTGTTTTCCTCCCTTTCAGAAAATAAATGAGGATGGTACTATCAAGTATCCTCATTTTATAGATGATGAAACTAATTCAAAATATTAAGGAATTATCCGAAGATCTCAAAAATAATGAAAAGGAAAACAGCATACTAGCTAGGTAGCCTAGTTTTGGAGCCCATGTCAGTAAATAACACATGCAATTCTATCTTTCCCTTTTGCCCTCATCACTCAGTGAACTATGAGATCCTAGGGTTCTTGACCTCCAAGACTTCATTTTTTCTTTTTTTTCTAGTCTAGTATAACCAGAAGCATCAGAATTATTGCCTCATTTTATGCCACTGACTTTCTTACTTCGGCAAGTGAAAGAATGAATTCTAACACCCCTGGCAATAGTTAAAAAATTCATTTAAATATATTTTTAATTCATTGATATCCCATAATATCTGCTTTGAGAAGTATATAGTGTTTGACTACTATGGTGGATTTAAAATGAAAAGGAAGGTAGATTGTGAGCAAATGTTGGTGAAGATGTTAAATACTTAAATACTGTCTCCCCCTTGGGGCAACAAAAACCTGTTTAAAATCTGTCCAAAATGCAAGAGTAGCAGCTGAGCAACTCCAGTTGGAGTCGAGGTGATTTTTATTTTAAGGTTTATTGCATCTTTAGATTTGTTACCTTGATGTTGGCAGTGTCTCTGCATTAAAAGACAATTAATCTTGCTAAGCATATAAGCAGAATTTGAATGAGTTGATATGAGTAAATAACAGTTAGATGTATGAGATGATGGAAGGACCAAGAATTTCTGGAGAGAACATGGAATATACATATGAAATTATAGGGTGGCGCCTGTGGCTCAGTGGGTAGGGGGCCAGCCCCATATACCAAGGGTGGTGGGTTCAAACCCAACCCAGCCAAACTTCAACAAAAAAAATAGCTGGGTGTTGTGGCGGGCTCCTATAGTCCCAGCTACTTGGGAGGCTGAGGCAAGAGAATCACCTAAGCCCAGGAGTTGGAGGTTGCTGTGAGCTGTGTGACGCCAAAGCACTCTACCGAGGGAGGATAAAGTGAGACTCTATCTCTACAAAAAAATAATAATAATAATAATAATAAAACATATAAAATTATGTTCTTGTTTTGTTTTTCTGTCTTCATATATAGCAAATATCAATTTATTAATTCATTATACAAATGTATCGTTAGCAATTATTGCTAATTTTCAATATGGTAAAACAGAGTAGTTCTTCAAAGACACAGAAGTGATAAATAGTGTCTTCAGCATTAGATCCCTGGTTTTATTCATTCCATAGGGTGCACACATTTCTCTATTAATTATTTGCTCCTTAATAACCTTCAACCTTAAGATCACAACAGGAATTTATCTGGTTATATCCTAACAACTATCATAGAATAGAAAACAGCATAACAACAACAACATACAGATTGAGAAAAAGGATTATTTCTGATAATACAGGTCTGGCATCTCTGGATATGGAATCACTTTAGGATTCTGATAAAATGTTTCAACGTTAGTGTTTACATACTTTTCATTTTTCCTTTGCTGTATTTTTAATGTCAAACTGATGCTAACACTACTTTCACTGCATTTAAGGAATGCTTTTTGTTTTCTGAATTTGAATCTGTTTTATTACTTAATATGTATATAACAGTGTGTAAAATATTTAACTCTGACTTTAGGGTTTCTGCTTGTAAAACTGGAATCATACAACTTCAGAGATAATTGTAGAAATGAAGTAAAATTTTATACATAATATGTTTTGCAGAGTAAGGTACATAATAAATGCTCCATAAAAGGTAAAATTTTGCAAAAATATCTATCTTTATTTATTCACAATCCATGGAGTTAGTATATAGATATTTAAACTGTACAGCAAAAATGAGAAAATACTGGTCTGTTAACTTCCAAATAGGTTTATATTACACGCTTGAAAATAGTTTTAGAAAGCCAGGTACAGTGGCTCATGCCTGTAATCCTAGCACTCTGGGAGACTGATGCGGGTAGATAGCTTGAGATCGTGGGCTCAAGACCAGCCTGAGCAAAAAGTAGACCCTATCTCTACTAAAAATAGAGAAACTGAATAAGAGGATTGCTTGAACCCAAGAGTTGGAGGTTGCTGTGAGCTATGACACCAGGGCACTCTACCCAGGGTGACAACTTCAGACTCTGTCTCAAAAAAAAAAAAGAAAAGAAAAGAAAATAGTTTTAGATGCATTTATTGCTTACTTGTGTTAATATGTAAAAGTTATTCATTGGTATTATCATATGGTAAGTGTAAAGGAGTGTAAACTAGTATTAGAGCATACTTTCTCTATACTCAAGATAAATACTTCCCAAACTTTAGATGCTTGCAAACTTTCATAATATTTCCATATACTCCCTTAACTATTATTTGTTGACAGTTTAAAATCAAAACATTGTTTAACTTGTTGATATGTTTTTAAAAAAACCTTTTGATCGTTACAATAAATGGGAAGCAGTCACACCAACCTACCTTATATATAAAATACTAAACTTAAATGAAAGAACAAAATATATTCCTTTATCATGCTCTAGTAAATGCTCTGGACCTGAGATCCACTCTATCTTGGGTACAATGGAAGGTATTAAAGGTGTGCTAAAGACCTCTTAGCACCATACTGATTCATTCTCTTTTAGGTATCCATAGGGAAAGAAAGTTGAGATGAGAATAACTTTCTTACTATAAGATTCAAGGTTAATTATTGCCTTTTCAGCATACTGTCTAAAACCATCTTGTATTCCAATAAAATCATTCTGATTTACGTCACCCATGCCTCACATCCCCCCACTCAGGCAAATTTGATATAGTTGATTTCTAACTTTATCTCAAAGATCCTACCAATATATTAGGAAGTGTAAGTGTCAAATATCAACAGAAGTAGAAAGGAAAGTTAATAGTGAAAGTAGTGGGGTTAACTGTAAGTCAAATGGATTGAGTACAGTCAGTGAATAATGTCTTTATAATTGGCATAAAAGTATGGTACAGTTCAGCCCTAATGTGATTGTCTTGAAAAGTTCAAAGACAAGAGACTACTTTTCCCTTTTTGGTACACATATCAAACAGTTTTGTAATAATTCATGTGATGATGGACTGAGATTGTTCTAAGATTGATAAACTCAAGGGATATAATGTATCATTTTTTGAAGTAGGTGTTACGATGATTGGTTTAATAATGATAGGAGGTGTCAAAGATTAAAAATATCAAGGGAAATGTCTATATAATATGCAAATGACTGTTAAGTGCAAGCATTTTTAACTAAATGAAGACAGAAAGCACATGCACTAAAAGACTTAAACATCATTCTGTCTGGAATCCTCTATTTCACACAGACACCTGGAATACTTTAAAGTTCATTGCAGGAGTGAGTGTATGAATCCCACAGAGTCCTCTTCTCTTTCAGAGTTCAAGGATGTGTAAACAGCATCGTAAAGTTGAAAGTCATGTGAAGAAGTCGTGAGCAGAACAGAGTATTTTTCTTTAGCAAAAGCTATCCTTAATTAATAAGAAGACAAAGGAAATTGCTTAAATTGATTAATTCTATTTTACCCCTTCTCAGTACTTTTAGAATGGAGTGGTTATTTATCATGGATAGTATCAGAAACCTAGCATAGTTTATTATAACTAATAGAATATATATGCACAGGCTATTCACATCCAGAAAAGTATATTGTATTTACAAATCTCTGGAGCCCCACAAGTTTAACAAACGACTAGTCAACTGCCAAATCACTTCTCTATGCTTCATTCACAACTCTGGTTTTTTCTATAATTCAAATAGTTTATATTTAGTCTGAACACAATGCTATAATAAATGTATTCTTTCGTGAAATCTGCAAATAAACATTAGTAATTGAATCTTCCTAATCTTATTTTCAAAGTATGGACATAGCTTGAGTTTAAGAAAATAATTTTTACATCAGAAGGCATGACAGGTGTTGAAATAAATCATTCTTACGTGTCTAATCCTCATGATAAGTAAGGGAGCCACTTGCTTGGAAGAGGCATCAATTGCAAGAGAGACACTCCACTCTGTGCAATATCCCATCTGAAGAATGGTCATGCCCTCTTCCCCAAATTTCAAACTACCGTATACACTCATTGCAGTCCTTCCTTTGGAGGAAAAGTCCTCAGAATGCTCACACTAAACCCACATGCCCTCTAGTGACAGAGAATCTAGATATTTGAGATATGTTTTTTAATGGGAGACATAAAGTTCCAACCGCTACCTCTGTTACTGACTCTGTTTTCAATTAAGCACAGGGAGTGGAAGAGAATCAGCTGTTTGCCCTTCATTAGGTGATTTTTGTTTCTGACCCATAGAGGTTAAGTAGGAAACTACATAGACGCCTCTCAAATAAAAATGGTTAGCAGGGCAGCACCTGTGGCTCAGTGAGTAGGGCGCCAGCCCCATATACCAAGGGTGGCAGGTTCAAACCCTGCCCCAGCCAAACTGCAACAAAAAAATAGCCAGGCGTTGTGGCGGGCACCGGTGGTCCCAGCTACTTGTAGGCTGAGGAAAGACAATTGCCTAAGCCTAGGAGCTGGAGGTTGCTGTGAGCTGTGTAATGCCATGGCACTCACCGAGGGTGATAAAGTGAGACTGTCTCTACACACACACACAAAGAAAATGGTTAGCAGCCTTATGTTGCCATTCTCACACCTGTAGTAATCACCCTCACATGCCCCTTACTGGAGCTATAGGATCAAAGACAGATGTATTACCTCATCCTTCTGGAGGTGCATCAGCAGGACTGTACACCCAAAAGAGAATTATCAACATGAATCCCTCACTTTCTGCACTCAGAATGAGACTCCAATCATCCTACAGCATCATGACAGAGAAACCAGTGTGGCCAGCTTGGATAGAGGGCCAAACACGCAGAGTATACCTTCCATGTGAAAGGACTTTGGGTCTGCCTTGTGTTATGTGTTATGCCACTTTGCCTGTACTTAGTAGAGTACCTGGCACATCATAGGTGCTAAGGAATTACTGATTTACAAACTGAATAAGTCAACAAGAAAAAGAATAAATAACTGAGAGGGTCCCCATATTCTACCTTATTCTGAGGTTTCCTTGGAAATCTCTTTGCATACCCCTTTACCATATCACAATGGTTCTTAACCGTGATGTCATAATGAAATAACCTATAAAAATATGTAGCTAAGACTACCAACTCCCACCCTAATCACCTTCAATTTCTCTGGCTTATGAGAAGGCTGTTTGTATTTGTAATTCTTTAAGTAACCTAATGTGATGACCAAGGTTAGAACTTCTGATGTGAATCAAATTAGTATATGAAAATTAGCACCCAGGGTTGTCTGGTGCTCCTTGTAGAAAGTTAATATTAACTCCTAAGAAATTGGAGCAGGCTGGTAAACCTTCAGTCCACTGGTTTCCAAATTTGAAGGTGTTTCACAGTCATCCAGAAATCCTGTTAAGACACAGATTATTGGTGTCTAACTCCAAAGTTTCTAATATAGTAGGTCTGGAGTAGCATCCAAGAAGTTGCATATCTTTTTTTTTTTTTTTTCAGTTTTCGGCCAGGGCTGGATTTGAACCCAGCACCTGTGGCATATGGGGCTGGCACTCCACTCCTTTGAACCATAGGCACCACCCAGAATTTGCATATCTTCACAAGTTTTCCAATGATGCTGTTGCTGTGTGGTTTGTGGACAGCACTTTGAAGAGCACTGCTTACAATCCAATGACCTTTGATAATTTTCCTAATTATGATGTTTAAAATACCACATGGATAAGGCAACTAGGAATAGAAAATAAATTAGTGATTATTAGGAGATGAGGTTGTTAGGGGCAATGTGAACATGATGTTTTGGGGATAATAAACCTATTCAGTATCCAATACATTAATCTCTCTATGTGTGATAAAACTCACAAAAGTATTCATGAAAAAGATCAAGTCAATTTTACTATGTTGGGTAGGGGGGAGCTCATGTCACAGATTCTCAAATATTTCCATGCCAACTAAGTAATTTTAATTTAAGTGAGATAAAAGTATTATAATTTTTTTTTGAGACAGAGCCTCAAGTTGTCACCCAGGGTAACGTCCTGGTATCACAGCTCACAGCAACCTCCAACTCCTAGGCTTAAGCGATTCTCTTGCCTCAGCCTCCCAAAGAGCTGGGACTACAGGCGCCCACCACAACACCTGGCTATTTTTTGGTTGTAGTTGTCATTGTTGTTTGGGAGGCCCAGGCTGGCCTCGAACCTGCCAGCCCTGTTATATGTGGATGGCGCCTTAGCCACTTGAGCTATAGGTGCCAAGCCAAAGTATTATAACTTTTAAGTCTTTTCCTTAGTGATTTCCTGAGGAAACCTCAGTTAACTCTCTTGGCCCTAAAGACTGTAAATTTGTACTGAGTAGGCTCAGTTTGCTGTACTTATCTCTGAACCAATTCAACCAATTTGTTACCTCGACAGGTTTATTTCTTAAACAAAAATATTCTTGGAGCAAAACCTTCCCATCTTCTCTTCAGTTAACATAAATAAAAAACTACTATGTTACTTTTCCACCAACAATTATTTGGTATCATTTGACAATTCTCTGAGAAAATATAGACATTATTTGCTATTTTTTGTAAGAAAGGGTATCTTATTCTCTATGTATCATATTAGGAAATAACCTTCGCACCACATTCTCCCATATAAAACAATCTGTCTCTAACTGTCCACAGGTGCTATCTAAGTTTATTTCAGGAAACCACATAGCACAGTAACTTGTTCCCTCCCTAGGGAGAAAGAGAATTTTAAATGCCTAGATTTGGGGTTCTGTTAACTTGTCAACTGAGACTATGATAATTGCTAAGATTTCACTATTTATAAAGTATTTATAAAGTATTTTTAGGGCAATAATTATATAAGTAGTCATTCATTCTACAACTTAGGGAAAGCCAAAAATATCTCCACTCAGACTGCAAAATGGAACAAGGTCTCCTTCTGTTGTCTCTGCCAAAGATAAATGAACTAACATTGGCTACTCAAAAACTAACTTACATAGACCAAATGGGAAAGGTAAGATACTAGAAAGAAGGTTGCCTCAATGTAGGAAAACTGGGTTATATTAATAAATATGGCTATTTCTCTAGTTCATTTGTAGCTTTAGGTTATTTCCTAGACCTGATGATCCCTCATTTTCTCCTCTACAAAATAAGTCTGAGGAATATGTTATTTCTAAAGTATACAACTTGATGAAATTCTATGTTTTATTCGATGGGGAAAAACAAATTCAGTATAATTGGAATCAGGAAAAACATGAATGATGGCTAATAACAGGTATATGCTTTAATTTACATTATTCTAATACTCTAACTTGTTATGAGGAATGAAGAAGATGTGATTTATAAAACTAGAGGAAGAATAAGCCAAATTTCAATATTTGTAGACGAAATGATACTTTTCTTGGAAGATATAACTGAAGCAACTGGGAAACAGTTATATTAATAAAATAGTTCAGAGAGTTTGGGGGTTATAACATCCGTACATATACAGCAATAGCTTCCACATGTATCCACAAGGATTAGTTTGGAAACCATAAAAAAGACTTTTCTTCAAAAGCAATGCATAGATTAAAAATAACAAGTAATGTGTAAAGCATATGAAGGACATATAAAATGTTTTTAGAGACCTTAAAAAGATTTTAGTTAAATTGAGAGGCAGACTGTATTCCTTGCTAGATTTGGGGGATGGGAGGTAGTTAACGGCAATATAAAGTTGATTCTTCACAAATTGATTTATGGATTTAATATAATTCCACGTAAAATCACAGCAGAGTTAAAAATATTTAGAAGAAACTTTAATAAATAGTCAACCTTTCATGTAGAATAATAAAAAAATACAATATGTAATATTTTAAAATGGTGTGCTATTGAGAAAGTGAAGTTTGCCATGCCAGATACCAAAATATACCACATTCATAGTTAATAGTGCTCATCATTTTCTGTATGCTTAGCTCATTTCTAAGAGCTCTATGTATGGAAACTAATTTGTTTTATAGTACAAATTATTGAACACAGATTCAGCTTGTAAATGAGGAAACGAAGAGAAATAGAGGAATAAATACTTTGTTCTATTATGCTCAAGTAAATGGTTTAAGCAAGGATTAGAACTTAGGTCTGACACCAGAATCTGTGCTACTAATCACTCTATTAATCTGAGAGTAATAAGGTGAAGTAGAGAGACAGACCCAGAAATAAGATGATAAAAGGATAGGAGTTTAATCAGAGAGAATACATTAAAATCACATACCAACCAATGGACTTCAGATCTCCACCATGTCAAGCATCTAGAAACACTGACCATAACCCTTTACATCATGTCTTTCATTTTTAGTTCTCTGCTACATTGTCATTGATTTCATCATAAGGTCAGAAAAAATTACTTTCAAGTTTTTTTGTTTTCCTCCAACAATTAGTCTAGGATTTTAAATTGTATCAAAAGTGACCAAGTGTGCAGCTATATGCTTTCTGCATGTTGAATAGATTTTTAGATACCTTGATAACGTTCTTGTCATGTGTACGTATGCATGCCCACACATGTTTGTTGCGAAGAGTTAGACTCCTCATTTTAAATGAAATGATAAAATCCCAAGCAAAACTCATAACTCTTTAGTATGAAAATGAGTATGCAAAGAGATAACTGCACATTTACAAAAGTAGTAGCTTTTATTTAATGAGATTTTACCATATAAAATGATATGTTAAAATTTTTACGTGTGTCATCTCATCCACACTTCTCACAAAACCACTTAATAAATAATATTAGCACTATGTGATGTACTGGGGAGTCAGCAAGCAGATAAGTTACATACCCAATGGTTGCTAGTTTTTATACAAAATAGGAAATGAGCCTACAGAGGCAGAATTTAAACTTAATGTTCTTTATTTTTAAAACCCTTGCTCTTAAGTACTATACTTCAGAGTCTTTCAAAATGGCTAATTAAAAAATACAAGAGAAGAAATTCTGTGGATGCATACAGACATGTGAGGATGGGAGAGGATTGAAATGTGTTGGCAGTGTAAATGAGGCATAATTGAAGAGGGAAGAGGAGGCCTAGCCTTGTCTGGTGTGGAGAGTAAAAAGTTTTCATTGAAAGTCAACTTTTCAGTACAAGTGAATAATAAATGTAGAATTGCCTTCAAACCATGGCTCTGCAACATCTGTATTTTGCTTTTAAGAGTTTTAACATATATTACGAGACTGAAGAAGCAAAACTTGGCAAGTGCAGAAAAACCAAGCCTTACAGGTGTGTTGAGTAGGAATAGTCACTCCTCTAGGAAAAGAGTTCTGGCAGAAATTGCTCTTATGTATAAAAAAAAAAAACTAGCTACGAATAGGATGGGTGTCTTCCCTCCTGAATATAAAATCATAGATCAACAAAGCATTCACCACACAAAAAATAGCCAAAAAGTTAAAAGGAAAATGAGAGACATAATTTTCCAAAACAAAGCTGCATTTTGACAATGGTAATTTTTGTTGAGAGAGAAAGAGAGAGAGAGAGAGAAAAGAAAGAAATAAATAAAAGAGGACCTTCAATTTTAATGGAGTATATTTGTGTGTCCTGGGTGAAGTTTATACTGAAAGCCCAGACTTCACCATTAAGCACTAAATCCATGAAATGAACCTACACTTGTACTCCTTAAATCTGTAAAAATAAATATTAATAAAAAAAAGAACAGACAAAACCAAGTCATAGATCATACAAATGAAAAGAGAAAAAAATAACAGTGCTTTGTATAAATAAGGGCAGAGAGACAATTTGCGCTAGTCAAAAATAAGCTCTATCCACCCCCCGAAAAATAAGATAAAGAATTTAATTGACCACCAACAACCTGTTTCTTCACCCATTGAACAAATGTTTATTGAATGACTTCTGTGCAAAGAACTACTGCAGGTGCCTAGGTCCATCAGTGAAGTGAATATACAAACATATAAACAAATATAAAGACCGAAAGCATAGTCCCTTTTTAGCTTAAATTCCAGTTGGAATGTGAGTTGAAGACAGAACAGATATGTGCCTAATAAATAAATGAACAAATTGTATGTTCCCTTAAAAATAATCAGTGCTGCGGGGAAAGAGGGAGAGGAAAGGAATAGAGAATCAAAAGAGAGAGCTTGGTGAGGGATGGGACAATGAAATGTAAAGAAAGTAACTGAGGTGGGAAGAGACAACCCAGTAGACAAATCACTTAGCAGTTGGTGCAGCTTGTTTTCTGCAAATTTCTAAGAATAGGAATACCTGATATTTTATCCCAATTTTTTACTTTGGTGTTGCTGGTTTTTGAGAATGTGAATATGATGTCGTCTCCTTTAACAAACAGCATAATATGAACTTGTGCAATGCAGAAGTTGTGTTGGTGTTTGTACTTGCTTCGTGTTGTTGTCATTGTTTCTCTTGCAGTTTTAATTTATAAATTAAGGAAAGGGTATGGATTAATGCCAAAATGGGGATAAGCTCAAGACACAAAGTCAATAATAAGAATTCAGTAGTGTTAGGATAGAAAAGTCCTTTATAAATGGGAGAAAATAAATATGCAGGGAATGTGTAGGCATCTTAGGGAGAATCTTAGGGATATTGAGGAAATATCTAGAAGCACTTTTTATTGACTTTTTTAGGGAAGTATGACCTCAATTATTGTCTCTATTATGCTTGGGAGAGAGAAGGAAGAAGTAGTGACTAAGGTACAAAGAGAAAAATGACATCCCTGTCACAGCATAGCTGTTTACTGGCTGAGTCAAATCTAAAATTTAGGTCACCTGCATCTAAAACTGATTTGTTCTCTGTTTGTCCACTGAAATCTTATTAAATTCCTCGGTCATTGTTTGTGTATGATTCTGACTTGGCCCTTGTCTTCAAGGTATGCATAGTCATATGACATGTTATAAAGATTATAGGTGAAATTATTCTGAGCAGGCATATAAGTATACTAAACACTAGAACTGAAAACAAAAAAGACAAATGGGCATCTTGACCAACATATCCTCACCATTTTGGAATCTGACTGTAATCTTTAGTGAGAAATTTATATTAAATTTAATAAAAAGTATGTCAGAAACTTTATGACCAAATGCAACACAAATCATGAATGAGTGCTGCAGCCAGCGTGAATGAATTATGTCTGCTGTCTGTGTAATATAGGAGAAGCAATAAGACACTTTTTAGACCTGTGAAAGTTTCAGACTATGACTCTAAAAAGTTCTTGCTAAAGTACATGCATTCTCCCAGAGGCTGCATATGTTTCTCTGACAAAATCCATGGTTGGGCAATGAGTCCCAAGATGTTAGCATTAAATTCTCACTCACATAGTAAGTTTTTCAACTCACGCAGTTGAGCTGACAGCAGTAGAATGCTTTTCTATAAACAAATTCCACTCTGTAGCCTGTTTTTCTCTTAGTTTCTGAAAAGAATTGTAATAGTAAGGGGGGACTCTTAACCAGAACAAAGAAAGAAGGAAAAATCTTTGACTAAATAGAAACCTCAGACAACAGGAAATTTTCCTTTATAAAATTCTGCTGGCTGAATTTAAACTACAAATGCCCCTTCTTCCATACTAATTGTGGAAAACTTTACATAAATGGTTTTGGATTCCACAAAAATTATAGTGGAAGAAAAATGCTATTGTGTTGTCTTGTTTAATAGTTCAGTACAGTATTTAAACAGTTAACTATCAGAGCAAACTATGTGAAACAGGGAAAATTTAAGGAAAATCAACAAACCAAAAGCTTAATTATCTATACGAATAATAGTAATTTGGGGGTGGCACCTGTGGGTCAGATTAGGGCACTGGCCCCATATACCGGAGGTGGTGGGTTCAAACCCAGCCCCAGCCAAAAACCGCAAAAAACAAACAAACAAAAAAAGACTTGGATTGCTTAGAGATGGGCAAGGCTGTAAGGCTGTGCCATTGTTCCGATACTCGTGGGTAGGATTTCCAGGCAAAAACCAAATAATATTCCAAACAGTAGGAAGAGCTAGCTGAACAAAATAGTCTAGTGTGGCTAGAGCCCAGTGTTCTAAGAAGACAGTGGGAGGAACACTCATTTTATTTCCTCAAACACGACTATGGTTGCAGTCTTCTCCTTTAGAAATCAATGATATTTTCAGAAGAGATAGTTTAGTTTTGACATTTGGCTTCTCTCTTTAAAGCCATTGGGGAATTGCGTACATGTTTAAGTCTTGAAAGAGGAGTTGACATCATAACTGACATTTATCATTTCAGATATTCTCTGCTAACACTTCCATTTCCTGTGTGGCACACTAACTCAGACATGTGTCCCTAATGAGCCACAGTCCCTGGCTACATGACTTCGTCACAGTGTTGTTGCTACAACTGCTTTTTTAGTTATCATCAGGCATGAAAGCTTCACGAAGGATCCAGAAAATCCCATGAGTTTGGAACATACTTCTCCCCGTTCTCATATTTAGCAGCAACCCTATTTTTCTCTTGCTCATTAGGATGGATTAACTCTGCCTGTGTAACAGCTACCTGGCTAACTGCCCATCTATAGGCGTGAGGGGCCAATAGCAATCAGCAGCTGAAGCTATAGATCTAGCTGAGACCCTGGCTGAGTGTCCCGGCAGGAATATCCAAATTTCTTCACAACCTGAAGTTGTGAGAAGGGGAAAGCTCATTTTCTTAAATAGTAGTGAGATGCTCTACTCCTTCTTCCATCTTTTGGTCCTGCCTGTCCGGGAGACAGCACCAAATACGCTAACATCATGTAATAGTCTAGCCCTTCTCGAACTCTAATCACCTAGTGGTCATTCCATGAGAACACAGCAACATCTCAATTAGATCAAACCTGGTCTGCAGAGAACAGCCATTCCTGAGCTGCTCCCCGATGCTGGGATCCCTCTTTCTGAAACACTTTTATTACTTTAGTAAAAGGAGAGTCTTCTAGGCTCTCTCAAGGAACATCATCAGCTGACAGATTCTCTTGTCTTTTAAACATTTGGCTTCTGTGAAACCTTGTATCTCTTGTCTAGTTCTTTGCCAAGGTAGTTTTGTCCACATGGTTTATTTTAGGACAACATCCTTTGCAGGCTTAAAGGAGCCAAGCCATTCTAATAGCATACTAGGATCAACTCCAGGAGGACTTGTCAGAATGTTAACAATTAACTCATGAAAGAGTGCCCTCATACAAACAGATTATCTACTATCTAAAATGTTGGCTTATGTGAGTTTGTAATTTTTTTTTCCTTCAGAGTTTCCATGGTCATTAACTGACCACACAATTTTAGATCTTCCAAACACAGAAGTCATAGCATTTCCTTCCAGTATGTTCTATCCACCTGAGTGCAAGTCTTTGTGATTTTGGTACTATAGCTTGCTAGAGATTAGCTCTGTTACAGGACCCATCAGTAAGGGTCCTTGCTTTCACCTGGGTGGTTAATGACTTGATTCAGGAAGCTGATACTCAGAATCTGCTTCCTGGGACCACCTCTGTGACTACAACCTTAGGACGGATTTTCCCATAAGACCCTGAGGACAAGAATTGGAATGAAAGTTGTTTTTGTGATAAGTAAACCCAAGAAACACCAGTAGAGGGGTGGGGAAAATAGGGAAGGAAGCAAAGGAAGTCAGTAAAAATTGAGTCAAATGGGAAGGTTATCCTTGCGGGAACCAGGACTTACTCTCATGGGGGTCTCTGACAGGCTGCATTGACCTTAGAATTGACCTTTGTAAGGAACAAGGAAGCTGGGGTATCCCTGACCCCTGCGCTCTGTGCTGGAGAGCTGCTCCTGGAAACATGAGCACCCTGGCATGTCTGCTCCACAGCCAGAGAATGCTTCACAGGGAGTCAGAAGTACCACAATAGGAAGCCCTGTGGTGGGTGCTATGGAAACAGTGAATGTCGAGAGAACTTGGGGAGCACAGTGAAAAACATCTATTAGGAAAGATAAGGCTTTCGCGAATATGTACATACTATGAATACCAATGGAAAAATAATGCTGTTAAAACCATAGTGGCGACCTGTAATATTAGCACCATAGCCACTGTGATCATCACCACGTATATTTTGGTTTTATCTTTTATGTTGACTGGTCTGACTCCTTTCTTGACCAGAATAGATGAGGGCATATTCCTCTAATTAACCAAAAAACGTATGAATACTGCTGACTTTCTGGCCTAATGGTCAGTATGAACAGTAGACGCAAATGGAATAGATTCATCCCAGTTTTTGCAGTGTTCACAGCTTCCTTTATGTGCCTATTTCTCATCTCCTTTCTGCAATAAAATTTTAGAGACGGATCTTGAGAATCACGGTTACACTGTCCAAAAAAAGTTCACAATACTAAGAGACTTAACTGAGTTTCATAAATAGTGCAACAGCATCTTTTAATCTTTTATTGTTCACTTGTGAAAATATATATAATATATATCACACGAGCAGAGGAGTCGCCCTGCTGGAGTCAGAGCTAACAGAAAGGCACACAGGCGGGGCAGGGCTTTTCATGCAGTTTTCAGTAAAACCAAGATCCAGTGAAGGGAAGGAAAACACAGGACACCTACGCACAGGACTCTGAAGAGCTAAATCAGAGGCGACTCTTGGGTCTGCAGACAATGGAGGTCATCTCTGGAGAAAATCTCACATCTACTTAATAGGCCTGTCAGGTCATCAAAGAGAATGTACTGAAATCTGAACAAAGACACCAGGGCAAGGCGAAAGCCAGTGCTTAACTTGACAGCTACATTGCTCTCTCCCCCTTCTCTTGAAAACCTGAGCCTTTTGCTGACTCAAAGAAGCAAAGAACAGGGCTGACTCCGGCCCTGCAGAATTTCGGTCAGCTGCACAACAGGATTTTGTAACAGACTCGATATTTAAAATGGTTGTAAACACTGTTCTGATGGATGGTGGGGGAAAAATTTAAAAAACAGCCTATTCTTTTTCTCTCTTATAGAAAAGATACAGGCATAGTTCTTTGGCCTGGCACATGTTTCTCTATCCTGATGTTTACCCACAATGGTAACAAGTGAGGCACAATTCATGGGATGATGTGATTATTCCTATCTTGTACCAGCAAAGGAGCCTCCTAGGATTTGGCACAGCTGGAGCAGCTGACAACCTTGGGCGATGTGAGATGGGGCTTCACGATGTCCGGCTCGATGGAATCTATTAGGTCACACTCATTTGCAAGTATGTGTTTCACCAGGCATCTGGAGGCTTCGTCAATGTTTATGTTTTCCTAAGGGGAAAAGAAACAGCTTTTCTTATTCAATATTCTAAATAATGCTGGAGCAGAGACCTTTCTGTGATGAAGGCCAGGATTTTTGTCAATCCATTTAAACACATAACTCAACCACAACTTGGATTTTATCTAACAAACGTAAACAATGTAAACTCATCATTTGTATCTGTATATTAATCTGAAATCAAAATAAATAGAAAAAAATTACACATACAAAATAGGTATAAACACATAGTACCCCTTCGAATACACTGTCTATGCATCCTCTTGCTAGTCTCTTGAATATTTCTTTTTTTTATTAAGTCCTAAACACATAGATCATGTATACATTCATGCCTTTATGGGGTACAATGTGCTGATTTTAGATACGATTAGGAGTGCTTACATCAAACTACTTAATCTAACTATCACCTTATTTACTTAATTATTGTGTTAAGACATTTATACTCTATACTTAATAGATTTGACATGTACCCTTGCCGTATGAACCATAGGGATGGTCCCACCGTTTACCCTCCTTCCATCCAACCCCTCGCAAAAGAGAAAATATTTATTTTGTTTTGTCAATAGGAGGAATATTGTTTGATGTCATCATCAATTTTCTTATTGTCCTATACTCTTATACTACAGCATTGTAGAAGAAACACAAATCTTCAATTATAGATCCATAAAATTTACCCTCTGCCCCATAATACTTTTGTGACCTTGCTATGTAATCAGAATAATAAGACACCTTTTGTAGGATTCATTAGTGGTTTCACAAATAGTTCTGGTTTTGTACCGTCCAGTCAAATATGCAAGGAGTGTGTTGTCCTAGACTCTTTGAAGTTGGGCTTGGACACATGACTTTTGTTGGCCAATGAAATGTGAGAGGAAGTGATGTGTATCATTTTCATATCCAATCAATAAGAAACAGTGCTCAATCTTGTATGTTTTTTCTCATTGCTTCTGCAACAGTGGAAGCACAGAGATGGAAATTCTTTTGAATAGGTCTACGAGTGGAATCAGGTACAGACAAAGTATTCCCATCAGTCCATGATGATATGTGTAGCATGAATGAGAATTTTGATCTTGTTGTCCTAAGACTCTGAGGTTGAGTGTTATTTTTTACTGTTCGAAGCCCCAGATTATCCAAATGCATGTAATTCTTAAAATAAAAAACTAACATCAGAAATATGACTCTAGTTTTAAGAATGAAACAGTCTTTAAGTTGGAGAAAATAGGAAACAAACATTTGAATCTAAAATATTTAATTACTGTAAGTTAAACCCTTTTTTTCTGTTAGTGAGAAAACTGAAAAATATATATATATTACTAATGTACTAAAACAAAACTATCTTTGCCCAGGTAAGAAGTGGTAAAGCTCAAGAACTCCAATAAAGTTAAATTTAATTGTTTTTAATCACAATTTGTAGAATGTGTCTGATGTGCCTCCTTATATTTAAGGTAAAGAGATAAGGATTTTCATGTCCAATTGTTTTACTGCAGGACCTTGGTATCTAATCTGAGGAAGAACTACTTATCCCTAATTTTTATATGTACAGTATGTCAAAGATGTGGATATATTTTGAGATCACTGCATTAAATTACATGGAAAATGTAAGAGGTACTGATGGTTTCCAGAAGGCATCCATGGCTAGTGACATAAGCTGTACATATTTATTAGCATGCTCCCCATTCTTTAAGACTGACCCTGAGTTCATCAACTAGGAAAGCTTAAGATAACTTTGGAGTTCTAGACAATAGCTTGATTATTTATCTCCCCTCTATACAGACTTAATGAAAACACTTTTGAGGTTTTCTAGATCCAAAGCACAGGTAAAGATCTGGTTGCCTTTTGCTTGCTTGTAATGTTAGTGTTATTGGTTTTTATCCTGTACTAGCATTCCTGTCTTTATACCTCCCTGTCCTCAACTATAACATGGTCTTGATTATAACACTTACGTATAAAACCTTGTTTCTCTTGACAGAGTATAGTGGATGTCAGTACTTTCAAAGTAAACTTGCTAGAGATTTTATATATATCAACTTATTTGATCCCATTCATAGCCTTGTACAATAAAGATTCGTTTTTTTGTTCTTACAGAGTTAGTTGTTCCTGTTGGGGTGAGGTCGGAGGTGGCATTTCTTCTTTCAGCTCAAGTATCTGCCTTACTTCACAGAAGCCACTTTACAGAGAACAGCAATCCTTCTGCCCCAATCCCTGTTGTGTGGGTTAGAGTACCTTAAAATTATTGCCTAAGCTTGCCTTTGGTCACTCTTCTTTGTTCCTAGCATTGTGTCCAGGAGCCACACTTGTACTACGTGTTCCCAGGCAATATCTGACCCAAGCAGGGCCTGGCTCTCTGTGAGAGACCACAGTCAGCACTTTACCCCGGAGTCCAGCCACTTAGTCATGTGACTGAGTAGAAGCCTATTCCCTGGTTCGCCACTGTCTCCCATTCAGGAAGGTGGGGATGGGCAGCCTCATTCAGCCTTCCAGGACTTGACCTCAGGCCCATAGCTCATTAAAGAAGTCCTATATTTGGATGGTGTTAAGGCACTTGCCCAGTAGTTAATAAGCCAATACGTTGATTCTCATCTGGCTATTGCTTATCTGTTGGGGAAGAAGGCAAAAAAAATCCCACCCCAAATACCAAATGTGAGATATTACCATGCATGTTTGTAGATAAGAAAATTAAAATGCAGAGATAGGAGTTCCCATAATCACACAGCAAGTGGATTGGAAACACAGAACTTATAATCAGGGCTTCCTGACATCAAAGCCTAGCTCTTGCTAAGTTGTATTCATTTCCAAGATGGTTTAGAAGACCAAGTTCAATAACAAATAAAAGTTTGACTTTAGTAGTTGCTAAATACATTTTAGTTCATCTCTCTTTCAAATATTACATAAGAACATGCTTATATGATAGGAAAAACAAGTTTTAAACATTAAAAAGGGCCCTCCTTCATATGTAATCTAAGTTAGATTTGGAAGTAGTATTTTAAATCTCCACTCATATATTAACATGCCAGTTAAATAGGGTTTTCTTTCATTAATGTGCAAATTGACAAAATCTACTAATGAGGAGTGTTAAATGCTAATGTGGGCAAATCAATGAAAATCCATCATTGTCTATTGGTAGCCTAGCAGGATCATTTTAGTAAAAGAGAAGATGGTGCAGTGAAAATGTCTATGAAGTTTAACACACCAAGTGAAGGCTTCCTGGTGTCTGGACAAGCACAGACACAGAGGACGGGGCCCCAGATAAAGGAGGCGAGCAGAGCTCAGGGGAGCAGTGTCTGCTTTTAGACCACAAAGCTGAATCCCATCCCAGCTTATGGAGACTGAGCCACATTTATTCACCCAATCACTATTATTTATATTCCCACTAACTACTAGGAATAAAACGATAAAGAAGATAGAGTAAGTCCCCCTTTTGATTGAGCTGCTACTAGCAAGTTTTGTGTAAATAGGAAAGGCAGGAAACGGTTGTAAAGCACATCTGGGGCCAGATCACTGTAGAGCCTTGAATGCCAAGGTGGACAAGGAGAGTCACCAAGGCTTGTGTAGGTGAGGTGTCCATCAACAGAATACTATTTACCCCATTACTAGCCAGGACTGTGCAGAGCCTCAGTGTGCTGCCTTAACAAGGGATCTGTCAGTATTTAGTGACCAGCTATCATGTGCTCTGAGACGCTAGTTGATGTAGTACATGTATTTCAGATTAGAAAATTTAAGAGAAAGTCAGGAAAGACAATTGCTATCATTTACCACTATATTTACCAAGAGAATGCTACTGTTTTTGAGCACAGGCCTGAGGCCAAACCCTGTCTCAGTTCCCCTACTTCCTGGTTGTGTGACCTTGAGACCACTACTTGAACAATTCTGTACCTCCTCTTTCTTATCTGTAAAAGGGGGATTAAAAAATTTATCTCAGAGGCGATTATAAATTACTACACGTTAACTCTTAAACCATGAAATACTTAGAACAGTAAAAGACAAATTATACATTCATTAAATGTTATCTATATATTCTCCTCACACTTCATTGAATGATCAGAGGAACCCAATAATGTGTGTGTTCTATTTCTTCATTCTGCCCAGCTGAGGAAACTAAGATTGGATGGCCCCAGGTGACACAGTAGGAAGCAGTAGGGCCAGGTATGAGCTCAGGAAGAAGGGTAAATACTAATATTTACCACGTGCTTTTTGCAAAAAGGCAGGGCAAGTGCTATTTAAAGTACAAGCTTTAAGCCAGACCCTTATCTTAGCTTTCTTAAAATATTTCTCAAAACAAATAAAGGAAAAGAATGGGTAGGGTCTGCAAAAGAATGGGTAGGGTCTGCAATCTCAGGCAAGGCTGACCTGTGTTGCAGGTACATTTCTGTACATACCTGGACTTTCTGATTTTCTATCCACCACTGAAGTCACAGCCAAAGGGGCTAGACCAGAAGAAGGAAAGAACAATATCCAGTAAACCTCCCTCTCCCCTTTCATCCCAAGGCCAGCACGGATAACAGACCCTGCCCGATAGAACTGCAAACTCAGATGCTTTGGGGGCAAAATCATTGATGGAGCTGCTTGGAATCTAAGGAGACACAGCCAAGCCCACATTTTCTGGGTGATTGTACAGACACAGAGCTGCTAGCTCAAGCGTAAAATGCTACCTGGAAATTTCTATTTGCATTTTTTACAGAGAGTAGTCACAATATCCTCAGGAGCATCTTTTGGAAGGTAGGAAATATATTCATATGCAAACAAAATTTTTGATATGGAAGTAACTTTCAAGACACACCCTGGCACATTTACATTTCTGCAACATGACGAGACGCTCTACTGTGCTGCCTGTTTTAGGCTGATTGATGTGGGCTCACCTTTGTGCCATGGCCCAGAATCTTTTCACTTATATCGATGAGCAAGCCTGAAAAGCAGACGTAAAATTTCTAACAAAGCTAAAAGTAAAGCTATTTTACTAAAAATAGGTGGCAATCACTATCAGAATTAAGCAGCTACTTCAGTTATGAAATAACATTCACATTCAATCCTCACAAAGCTGATTAGGAGATAATAGTCACATTTCAAGGGGAAGGAAGTAAGGAAAACAAAGTTAGGTAACTCAGAACAGAACATAATCTTAGCCGTTCTGTCATTTCAGCAGTGAGTGGCCCATACATTACATTACAGTGTCTCCCAGGATTAACATTGATATTAAAACAGTGTTATTTATAAATCAAGAGTTCTCAATCCTGGCCATATATTCATACCTCTTGAAGAGTTAAAAATAAAAACAAGGGTTACCAGGACCCTCATTATGGATGTTGATCTGACATGGAGGTCCAGCATGAGCATTTTTTTTAAAAAAATTCCCTTCTTATATAAAAAGTACAGGCTATTTTGAGACACGCACATATAATTAACAAAATCTTTAAAATACTGTCCTTTTATTCCTATTGTGAACTTCACGAAAATATAATTCAATACAGTGATTCTAAGTGGTGGTGATTCTGATGTTTTCTGTGGAAGATGACATATAAATCTAACCATTAGAAGTCCTGGGTCCTTGTCAGGTTTTTAATTAGCTTTTCAGAACATCTGTCTAGTGACAAATTATTTCATCTTTGACCCCCAGTGACAGAGAGGAAAAAAAAAAACCTCCTAGCAGATAACGTTCCTATCTGCCTAGTTAGAAGCTGACAAAGTTTATTCCTGTAATTTTTCTAAACACATCCACCTTGAACGAAACGCCAAGGGCACCTGAGGCTCCAAGGTTAAGGCCCTAAATTCCTCAGCCTTGTGAAATTTTAATTAGAGAAGATGACCTTCTGGATAATAGCACCATGGTAAAAAGTATTACGCAGAGCAGGGGTTTAAGAATCCTTTCTCTGAGAAGGTCCAATACTAGCTTATTGAGTACGTAAGTGCAAACATTTTTGCTAGCTTTTTGTTGACTTTATTTAATACCTCACATGGTGCAATCGTAGTACTGAGTGTACTTCTGTCTGCCAAGTAATTCTGTCCTTCTGTCTTAATAGCAGGTATCATCCCCCACCTCCTTTGGGAAACTATTTCCTGGACTTGCCATCATGAGCCTGAGCAGCCCTCACCAGAGCTTTACCTCAGTCCCTGTCCTTTATTGTTTAAGTGTCAAACTCTATCTCAAATCTTCCTCCTTTTGGGAATTGCAGGGCCCCAGATCTTCTGGCTCTCTTCCCTTATCTGCCAAGAGATCCACCCTCCATTATCCCAGCTGCTACCGGCACCCTGTTTTCAGCTATGAAACATCCCCAAGCTCACAGAGATTGTCGAATATTTAAGAGGAAGGAAAAACAGACATCGCTAATTCAACCTTCTCTCTTTAACACATCAGAAAATTAAGGCAAAGGGAGGGACGTGACCTTCCTGGCATACTTTTTCTTTAGTAAAGTGTCTCCGGAATGTTGCCTGTGAGGTTATGGGACCTTGCAGGCAACATGCCAGAGTGCGCCTCGCCTCCTGGCTCCTGCTGCCTACAGGGCTCCTTGTTTCTGGAAACATCTCTTCTTTGTTGTAATATAATTTTTAATCATCTAGTTACATACCTACTAGAGGAATTTCAGGATCCGGATGATCAAAAATCATTTTACAACAAAGACATTTGCACCAGAATGTTTATTGCAGCTCAACTCATAATTGCCAAGTCATGGAAGGAGCCCAAATGCCCATCAACCCATGAATAGATTTAATAAATTGCGGTACATGTATACCATGGAATACTATACAGCCATAAAAAGATGGAGACTTTATATATTTTATGTTTACCTGGATGGAGCTGGAACATATTCTTCTTAGTAAAGTATCTCCAGAATGGAAGAAAAAGTATTCAGCATACTCAATACTATTATGAAACCAATATATAATCACCTACACATTCATAAACACAAATATAGTCCAGAAAGAAGGAGGAAAGCGGAGGGAGGGAGGAGGGGAGATGAAAGGCCAGGAGGAGGGAGGGTATTTGGAGGGATATCGACTAATGTGAACAATGCAAGGGAACTTGTCAAAACTATTAAGGGTAGAGTATAAATGCCTTAACACAACAAATAAGTAATTGAGGTGAAGGTTAAGTTAACAAATTTGATATAAGCATTCTGAATTGTATATCAAATCAGCACACTGTACCTCATAAATATATTAATGTACATAGTTAGGATTTAATAAAAAAAAAAAGAAAGAAAGAACTATCTCTTCTGAGCAGCCTCCTTTCACTGTGGAAGGCATCTTCCCTGGCACTTCATACCCACCTCCACTGACACTTAACACTGTACCCTGATTGCTACCTGTGTCCTTGAAGGCAGGCATTATATCTTATTGTGTGTGTGTCCTGGCTCCAAGCACAGTGCCTCATGCATCAGTGAGGAGGGCGCCGGCCCCATATACCAAGGGTGGCGGGTTCAAACCTGGCCCTGGCTGAACTGCAACAAAAAAATAGCCGGGCGTTGTGGCGGGCGCCTGTAGTCCCAGTTACTTGGGAGGCTGAGACAAGAGAATTGCCTAAGCCCAGGAACTGGAGGTTGCTGTGAGCCATGAAGCCATGGCACTCTACCAATGGCGACAAAGTGAGACTCTGTCTCTAAACGCCCCCCCAAAAAAGAAGTCTCTAGACCAGGGGTCTTCAAACTGCGGCCTGCGGGCCACATGTGTTGGTGTGAATTGTATTTGTTCCCATTTTGTTTTTTACTTCAAAATAAGATATGTAGAATGTGCATAGGAATTTGTTCATAGTTTTTTTTTTAAACTATAGTCCAGCCTTCCAACGGTCTAAGGGACAGTGAATTGGGCCCCTGTTTGAAAAGTTTGAGGACGCCTGCTCTAGACAATATTACTAAAAAATAGCTGATACTTATGAATACCTTATTATAAGCCAGGTAACCTGTATTAAGTTAATCGTTACAAAAACCCAGATGAGAAAACTGAGGTAGAGAGAGGTTAAAGAACTTTCCCAGGGTCAGACTTTCAGCACCTGGTTTTCTGGCCCACACTCTGCCACCCCATGTCTATCCCCTATAAGATCCAGTGCCCTCAAATGGCACAGCCAGAGTCCCTGCCCTTGGCCCAGTCCTCTCCACCAGCATCTGGGGGGGAAGGAGGCACCAAGTCTCCTAACTTTCTGGTGAAGGCTTTCCTCTCAAATCTCAAAACTTAAAAACATGAAGTCCGTAATGTGCTGTTTTTGCCCCAAAGTTATTACTAATAATTAATTAGTGTATTTATTTTTTATTTTTTTTACACAGAGTCTGACTATGTCACCCTCGGTAGAGTGCTTTGACATTACAGCTCACAGCAACCAAAACTCTTGAACTTAAGAGACTCTCTTTTTAACTTTAAATGTCTTAAAAGGATGCATGTGCATTCTCTAGATTTCCACCAAACTTACTCATTTCTCTTAAATTCCTGAAAAAATTTGAGTTCACCATCCCTGCCTCTTCTCCACCAAATTCTATAACCCTAATCCTAGGCAGACACAGTTTCTGAGGCTTTTTAAAGAGTTTATCTATTCCTGAGATACATTTGCCACCTCTAACATGTAATGTGTGACTTACCATGAATGACTGACCATTCACAGATTTTACCTCCATGCTGACAATGTAACTTTATCCTGTCAAAATCAGTGACTATATGGCTTGATCTGTCCTTCCCAGTGCCTGCTAACAAAAATCTACTAACTTTTCAACAATAGAGCATCATTGATACCCAATTTCTCTGAGTCACACTCTCCACATATGCCTTCCCTTTATGGAGAGGGCGTGCTGAAGTGCAAAACCATGAGCAGGTAATCGGCACCAGCAAGATGTTGGTCATGGACTCTAAGAAAACGTCAAGGAGAAGAAAAGGAAAATATAGGAGTTTGGAGGATAGGAGTTTGACAGCAAATATTGTGTCTTCAATTTAGCAGATTTTTAATTGCCCTTGTCATTGGACTTCAACTGAAATGGTGGTAGAGCACCAAATAACTGGTCTTGGAAAGAGAAGAAAGAATAAACATAAGCACACAAACTATCATGCAGCCAGTCTTAATAAACCCTATTCATGAAGAACAGCAGCCTTCAGTTAAAATACTTTCTCATTCATCAGCTTCAGATTAATGGTCCACCAGACACAAAACATTAATAACAATAATTGCTAATATTTATTGAACACTTACTCAGGCACTATGCCATGTACACAACATACGTAATCTCATTAAACCCTTAGTACACCCTGAAACATGGATACACTATTCACCGTATTTTATAGTTGAGAAGATTGTGATACATGATGGAACTACACAGCCACAGTATTTGCTAGACTTATTCAGTTTAATTTAAAGTGTTATTTATTAAATGATAACTATGAGTAAAAATGATCTGTTTCATAATTTGTTTTTATCATAATTTAATGATTTTATTCTGGCTCCTTTATGTCCCAAGATTGAGAATTGAGACTGGAATGAAGTCCCAAAAAGCAGAAGGGTGTAACGGAAAGAGAGCTTTAGAGTCAAGCTTTAAAACTTGGTTTTGCAACCCATTGCTGGACCATGGACAGGTTGAAAGCCTGAGCCTCCACTCATTAGTCTGTAAAATGAGGCCAGTCAGAACTATATTTCACACAGGGCTCTTGTTAGAGGTAAATGACCCACACAAATGAAGCATCTGGACATTCCCTAGCAGAACCTCCAATGTATACGAGCTTGCTTCTTCTTCATTCAGGTCATTCTTCAGTGATCGCCTCCATGAGGAGTCCCCTGACTCCCCCAGGCTGCCTCAGGCACTCCTCTACTCCAGCACTTACCACAGGTCAATATGTACCAGCTTACTTGTGTGTGTCCTCACTGGACAGGGAGCTCCTGGGAGTGTCACCGCTGTATCCCAGCATCTAGCACAGTGCCCTCACCTAGAGGCACTCAGAAGATATGGATAAACGAATGACTGAATGACTTAACAAGTACTCAAGAAGAATGACAAGTTCAGGGTTCAGTGTGAAAAAAAATTTAGACGTGAATGATTTCTGTAGAGTGAAAAAGGAAATATGTTCACAACAAAATTTACTTCCCAACTCAAACTGCTTGTTCTCATTTTGTTTTCCAGTTACTGTTTGATACCATTCTTTTTTGTTGTTTGTTTGTTTTTTTCAGTTTTTGGCTGGGGTTGGGTTTGAACCCACTACCTCCAGTATATGGGACTGGCACCCTACTCCTTTGAGCCACAAGCACCACCCTGTTTGATACCATTCTTTTCAGGTGAAATGCAAGGAAGCTTGACTGAACCAGTTTATAAAAATTAAGCTGAACTGCTGTGGGCTGGAGCTCTGATTTTGCTCTTTAAAATAGTAATAGTAATAATAATTCTTTATACCCTGTTGTTCCAAAAACTATTTTAGGTGATGTCTGCAATTTAATAACTAAATGCACTCAAGCAAAATATTTAATTTTCTTTGGCCTTACCTATAAGATAGAGATAATAATACCTACATGAGAGAACTGTGAGAATTAGAAATATTGGATTAGGGGCAAAAGTAAAATTTGGGTAATATTTTACTTTGGTGGCTATATTACATATGATTTTAATATCATCTTCTCTTAAAAACGTTGCATGAAACTGAAGGAATGGCCAATTCTAGTTTAAAATTTTCCTTTTAGCCCATTAGTTTATTATTTCTTTATATTCAACCCTTTTTCCTGGCCTCAACTCTTTAATAGAGAGTTTTTAGCTCTGCCTTTCTCAACAGAATAAATGAAATTATTCCTGCCATTATTGTTAGAACAATGTCAGCTTGGGAGAAAACACATAGTAACAAAAACTATATGTGAAAATAGATGTATTGATAAAGATATTCATCTTTTAATCATTTTTTGTGTAGAATGTCAATGACACTAACTACCAGAACATTGGCCTCCACCCTAGCACCTAAGCCTACCCCACCCGAGCAAATTCCTGATGTCTAACTCCCAAATTCCTCAGTCAGATGACAACCCATTCTGAGTCCAGGCAACATCCCCAAGGAGCACTTGGCATGTGCTACATAATGTTCTTCTTTCTGATATGAAATAAAATGTTCTTTTTTTAATCCCACAAACTTGTAATAAGAAAACAAAAGAAATATTTCAATTTGAAGTTTTTTTCAGGTAATACTTGAAACATCATGTAACCAAAGGAACTAGTTTATCATTCAGCAAATGATTACCAAGGACTTTCCCTGACGAGGCCCTCCTCACTGGGCTTTCCCATCAGACACGCTCCCACTTCACCTTACTTCACAGCTGCTGTGAGCCCTTCTCCATGTCTCCAGTTTCTGCCCATTGCGATCATTCACCACATGCCTGCCAGTCTGACTCCTGATGACTCTAATTAAAGCATAGTTACATTCATATCTTATACCCAGCTCAAAATAAAAACTGCCTGTTCCTTTGGGCTGCTCAGACTAAGCTCAGTCCAGTAAACAGTAAGTGTCCTGACTCATCTCTACTGGCCTCCCTTAGTGACCTTCCAGCTGAACTGGGACACAGACCCTTCTGCTTCGATATCTAAGTCATGCCCTTGGCATGAATTAGTCTTACTCTCAGCTCTATCAATAGATCCACTACAATCTTTGCTTGGGTTATTCCTGATCCATCTCTACCTGTAGATCCCCTGCCCAACCAAGACAAACATAATTCACTTGGAATTATTTACCTACTAACACCTAACTGATTTATAAGGATTTTATATCTGCTTTGAACTTCAAATGAAATTCAGTAACATTTTCTAGCTTCAGAATCTTCTGGTATCCTGAATTTTAATTATTTGTGTCTATTTAATATTAAGGGCAAAAGCATAGTAGAAGGACTCAGACTTATCCCAGCTCTACTAGTTGCTAGCTGTGTAACCTCAGGGAAGTTACCATAACCTCTCTCTGAGCCTCAGTTTCTTTACCTGTAAAGCCAACTTTACATGTTTATTAAGAATGTGTATAAAAAATCCTTAATAAACATGTAAAGAGACTACGTGAAAGAACTCGGCTATAGTGTTAGCACACAGTAAGCACTAAAGTAAAATGCCCAGGAAACAACATAACATGGCATAAATATTATTGTTGTTCAGTCATATTTAAAAATGCTTGGAAGAGCAAGCATATTTCTTCATTCCAATAAGGTACCTCAAAGTGGGTTCTGAAGTTTCACAGCATAATATGGGGAAAGCCCATCTTTTAGTTAAATAATTTTAGAACATGTTAAGTTAAAAAATAATTCAACAAGGTGGTATCTGTGGCTGAGTGGGTTGGGCTCCAGCCCCATATACTGAGGGTGGCGGGTTCAAACCTGGCCCCAGCCAAACTGCAACAAAAAATAGCCGGGCACTGTGGTGGGCGCCTATAGTCCCAGCTACTTGGGATGCTGAGGCAAGAGAATTGCCTAAGCCCAGGAGCTGGAAGTTGCTGTGAGCTGGGATGCCACAGCACTCTACTGAGGGTGAAAAAGTGAGACTCTGTCTCTAAAAGATAATAATATTAATAATTCAACAGTGTTTCTTAATCACAGGATTGCTCAGAGTATTAGAAAATCACAAAGTGGTTTTTAGCATGTGGTTGAACTTTTTGCATTAAACAGAGAAGGAGGCTGGCATCTTGAAGAGGCCGACATGAGGGGAACCAAAGCAACATGATAGAACTAGAAGACTAGGAGACAGATTTGCATTAAAAATTAGTGGATTGGGTAGGCAGTGCCTGTGGCTCAAAGGAATAGGGAGCTGGCCCCATATACCAGAGGTGGTGGGTTCAAACCCGGCCCTGGATAAAACCTGCAAAAAAAAAAGCATGGATTCAGGTGGCATCCGTTGTCGCTCAGTGGGTAGGGTGCTGGCCACATACACCGAGGTTGGCAGGTTCGTACCCGGCTGGGGCCAGCTATAACAACAATGACAACTGCAACCAAAAAAATAGCCCGGCATTGTGGTGGGTACCTGTAGTCCCAGCTACTTGGGAGGCTGAAGCAAGAGGATTGCTTAGGCCCAAGAGTTTGAGGTTGCTGTGAGCTATGGGGTGTCAGCTTGAGACTGTCTCAAAAAGAAAAAAGAAATGTGTGGACTGGGAAGGGCAGATTGAGATAGAGAAGCTGGGAGAGTTAGAGAGAAGCAAGCAGGCTCCTTTCTGCCCGCCTCTCCCAGCAGCGCAGGGGTGTGCCTTAGTCACAGACGTGAGTGTCTGACCACAGAACTCCCACTGAAGCTGCATCTCTCAGGGCCTCGGCTGGGTGCCGACTGATCTGGAGCCATGGAGGTCTGTGTGGGGGTGGTAGTGGATGGAGGGGTGGGTGAACAGACATTTATTAGCAGATTTCATACTACTTTTACCCTTACCTAAGTAGTGCTACCCCCACTTTTACTTTTTTTCATTTTTCTCAGCCTATCCCCAAATTGAATACATGTACTTTTTAAAATATGACTCGGAGTAGAGCGAGATACTGATAATTCAAGCTTGGAAACAATGAGTGATTGGTTATGACGAGGCATTATCTGCTCTGGTCAATCAACCCCAGCAAGTGGGATTCCATGTGCTTCCTGGCAATCGCCGTGGCAGCTTTTATCACACGCACCTGCGATTCCTTTAAAACTCTACCTTCATTCTAGATCAGGCATCCTCAAACTTTTTAAACAGGGGGCCAAGTAAACAGGGGTCTGTCCCTCAGACCGTTGGAGGGCCGGACTATAGTTTAAAAAAAAAAAAAAAAAAACAATGAACAAATTCCTATGGACACTGCACATATCTTATTTTGAAGTAAAAAACAAAACGGGAACAAATACAATTCACACGGAAGCATGTGGCCTGCGGGCCGTAGTTTGAGGACCCCTGTATCTAGATAATAAACTTCTTGAGAGCAGAAGTGGCACTCACGCACTTGTGGTGTTATCAGTGGCTAATGTGGAAACCGTTAGTGTGTAGGGCTCAAATATAATTCATGAATGAACTGTCCATGAAAAGGAATGAGAAATGAACTAATTTCAATTAAAAAAATCACAAAATACCTTATTGTGGCTGTTCTATGTTAATACCTTTTGTGCTAAAGCTCCTTTAAGCTTGAGGGGGAGAGGGAAGTAGGAGACTTGCGTCTTAGCTCCGATGTTGCTACAAACTCCCTTGGTCACCATGAGCAGATCAACTCTTTCTCTGGTGTCAGTTTCATCAGCTGTGAAGGGAGATAATTTGTACTGTGCCTTTTTCCAAACAAAGTTGAAGGTGACTCTTGAGACTTTCTCCAGCTCTTGACTAATGTGGTTAAACTTGTGGGACATCTGAGAATAATACTCCCTTGATGGGAAAGATTTCTCAAATTGAGAGTTTTAGTATAAGGCATTTGTTTAAGCAATGATTTGCTAGAGCAAGTGCACTCTATCAACTTGACTAGCCGTAAGCCATTGGTTATAAAATCAGAAAACCACTGAATTACCCAGGCTTCAGACGGTAGCTTCCCAGTAGTGACAGAATTGCTGAAAGACTCAGATTACACCAAGAAACTTAGAAAATAAAATTAGATGTTTAAACGACATCAAGTCAGCTTCACTGTCCCCACCTACAGCAGGATTTTGCATATGAAGAGTCTCATAGCTTCCCGGCTCATATGCGCATAGAAATAAAGTCTTCCTACCTTCAATCTCTGATAGAGAAAGGCTGAGGAAGAACTCTAAAGAAGTGAGCTTCAGGAACACATTCACACTCAAGAAGAGAACAACTCCAAGTCTAGGAGAAAATGGTACCAGGAAGGGGGGGCACTTAGGTCATATGACCACCATTGGCCAATTACAGGAACTTGAGCGGTAGAGTATGAAAGAGTGGCAACTTCCACGTGGACAACCTGTGGGAAGAGGAAGAGGATGGGAGGAAGGGGAAGCACAAACCTGGCATGGCCGAGTCACTTGGAATCTGGAAACCCTCATTTGTAGTTACTGTACCACTCTGTGGATACATATAATATATATAATCCTACATCTATGCAATACAGATGTAGGTATTTACATTTCGGATAGACATACCAGTGTATAATTTTAAGAAGAAATAAAAAATATATTTTTTCATTAAGTCAAACAGATACAAATCTGGTGGTCCCTGAGAACCTTAACACATGCAGAATAAATGAAAGAATTGAGGCTATTATATTGTATACGTAAGAGGAGAAGATGAGGAAAGTAGAGTTGAACCATAAGTGACCCCAAAAGAGGTGTCTCTCACCAGAAGGTATAAGTAGTACGAAGGAAGGAAGGAAGGGAGGGAGGGAAGGAAAGAAGACTAGTTCTTGGAGCTTAATTAAGAGTTAACCTCAAGACCAAGGTGGGTAGATTGCTTGAGCTCATGAGTACCAGCTTGAGCAAAAGTCAGACTCCATCTCTACTAAAAATAGAAAAACCGAGGCAAGAGGACCGCATGAGCCCAAGAGTTGGAGGTTGCTGTGAGCCATAACATCACACCACTCTACACAAAATGACAGCTTGAGACTGTTTCCAAAAAAATTAAAAAATAAAAAATAATGAAAAAAAAAGAGCTAACCTCAGTTCTGATTTTCTGGTTATTTTTACAGATTTCTACTGACTCAAACAGATTCAAAAGTTTGCCAGATGAAAGATGCTTCTGCATCAACCATGAACTTTAAACATAATAGCTTTGAGACACCCTCAGACAATACTCTCTGTTTAGTTCTCTGGAAGACGGTAGAAACACAGACACTTCTTTAAAAATGGCAATGGTATCAGAATTCCTCAAGCAGGCCTGGTTTACTGAAAATGAAGAACAGCAGTACATTAATACTGTGAAATCATCCAAAGGTGGTCCTGGGTCGGTGGTGAGCCCTGTCCTTCCTTCAATCCATCTGCAGATGTTGCTGCCGTCCACCAAGCCCTGACGGTTAAAGGTGTAGAGGAAGGGCCCATCACTGACATGTTAACCAATAGAACCAATGCTCAGCATCGGCAGATCAAAGCGGCATATCTCCAGGAGAAGGGAAAGCCCTTGGATGAAATGCTGAAGAAGGCCCTTACAGGCCACCTGGAGGAAGTTACCTTAGCACTGCTAAAAACCCCAGCACAGTTTGATGCTGATGAACTCCGTGCTGTCATGAAGGGCCTTGGAACTGATGAAGGCACTCTGATTGAAATATTGACATCAAGAAATAACAAACAAATGAGAGAAATTAACAGAGTCTACAGAGACGAACTGAAAAGAGATATGGCCAAAGATATAACCTCAGACACATCTGGAGATTCCCGGAAGGCTTTGCTTTCTCTTGCTAAGGGTGACCGAAGTGAAGATTTTGGTGTGAAAGAAGACTTGGCTGATATGGATGCCAGGGCCCTGTATGAAGCAGGAGAAAAGAGAAAGGGGACAGATGCCAACGTGTTCACTACCGTTCTTACCACCAGGAGCTATCGCCATCTTCACAGAGTGTTTCAGAAACATACCAAGTACAGTAAACATGACATGAACAAAGCTCTGGACCTGGAGATGAAAGGGGACACTGAGAAATGTCTCACAGCCATCGTGAAGTGTGCTACCAGCAAACCAGCTTTCTTTGCGGAGAAGCTTCATCATGCCATGAAGGGTGTTGGAACTCGTCATAAGGAATTGATCAGGATTATGGTTTCCTGTTCTGAAATTGACATGAATGATATCAAAGCATTCTATCAGAAGATGTATGGCGTCTCTCTTTACCAAGCCATCATGGATGAAACCAAGGGAGATTATGAAAAAATCTTGGTGTCTTTTGTGGAGGAAACTAAATGTTCCTTTCATGATCTCAAGCATTATGATCAGAAGATATTTTAATTATTTTAGTTATAACTTTTCTTTCTATAACATAGGCTTCATAAGAAAGTTTCTTCAGGAGGATTACAGTGTAGCTACTTGATTTCTGAAACATATAGCCTATAAATAATTTTTATATCACAACTTTGTATAACAGAGATAAGCTAGTTTTTTGGGGGGTTTTTTGATATGTTTAACTTGAACCGAAAAAAACCATTTTCAAGTTATTCTAGCAACATTACTCGGGAAAAATGTCTATGTAGAAGAAAATAAAATAATGTTATAAGACAAAAAAATATAGCTTTGTTGCTAGGAATCACTTAAGATGTATTACATGCTTTCTTGTGTTACAAAACATTATTAAGATAATAATTTAGCATTTCTTACTGATCTTGGGTGCCGTTTATATTTTTCTCTTTCTCTTCTAATTGTATTGTGTATATGCAGCTCTAGGTCTATAAGTAATGAGATAATTCTATGGGTTGACACTTTAAGGATAAATATAATTTAAAAGAAATAGAATTGAGTATCTTTTAATCGACACAGATGCACGTATTCCTCATCAGAAGGAACCAGAACAAAATGCTAATAGTTAAATCAATTAGTGGTTTGATTAAAGACAATTTAAATCTTATGTCTTATAGCTCTAGCCATTTTCTAAGTTTTCCATAATATATACATACTATTTTAATATTCAAATTCAAAAATGTGGAGCAAAAAAGAGTGATAAATTTTGAACTATGAATAGTGTATGAAGTTCCAATATCTTTATTTTACCCCTGAAACCCAGGCAATGGGAAGGAAACAGCACTTTTATAAATATTCTATGAACTAGAAAAGAGAAATATATAAGAATGAATGGGAACTATGTAAGTTCTTCTTTCAGATGGAAAACAGTCCATAAAATTGAGTCTGGAGAAAAATAAGGACAGGAAGTTCAGAAACAGAAGTTCTATCTACCTGATCACAAGTCATTCAATGAAGAAGAAAAAGGAAAGAGATCTAAAAGAAACCAGTTTAACTGTAGAACCATCTCAGGTAAGATCAGGTTTAAAAATAAGATGTAAAAAAGACAGAAGGGACATGAACTCAGAACAGATTCCAGGGTTGTCCGAGCCCATCCAAACAAGGTTAGGAAGTTCAAATCAAGTTTAAGAGCAAACGTGAAGAAAATGGTGATGACAGAAAAAGACAGTATTGGGGTTTATCCAAAGCAAAAGTATTATTGCTGAAAGGATGGACAAACAGAGAGCAGACCTAAAAACATAACCTAATTTCATTTCCTTACTGCTCCTGGTTTCCTTTTACTTTTTTTCTCTTTCTCCTCTTCTATAGTAAATATTTCAGACTGAACAACAGGGGGACCACTTTGATCTTCAGTACAATGATTCTCATACTGTCCCTCTAGACAAGGTGACTATGGGTTGGCTCCAAAGTAAAATAGGCAGATTTGTATGAGCTCAAACTGTCCCTGAGGAATCTAATTATTTAATCACATTAAATAAAAAGAATAGTTTCTAAGGTAGCAGGACAGGGCTCAAACCCTGTCAACAACTAACTTTTTATCAAAAGTTTTTATAAAATTATGAAAGATATCCATATCAAATTTTTGTTTGATTCAAAGGTAAAAAGAAGAAAAACTCACATGGGCGGTGCCGATGGTTCAAAGAGAAGGGTGCTAGCCCCATATACTGGAGGTGGTGGGTTCAAACCCAGCCCAGGACAAAAAAACTGAAAAAAAGGGTGGCACCTGTGGCTCAGGGAGTAGGGCACTGACCCCACATACCAAGGATGGCAGTTTCGAGCCCAGCCCCAGCCAAAACTGCAACAACAGCAAAAAAAAAAAAAGAAAGAAAGAAAGAAAAGAAAAAGAAAAACTGACCTGATGGAAGAAATCAGGATTTTTAGAAAGTTCTCAGAGAGAGAATACTGTTCATTATTGTAAGTTTAAATTAGTTTATCACTTTTGAACATCTATATGAAAATATGCATATGTGACAAGAACTACAAAAATGTCCATTCCCCTTGGTCCAAAAACTCTAGAAGAACAAATCCAGTGAAATCATCTTAAATGTATAAAACCATTTATGTATCAAGGTACTCATCATGACATATTTATAATAGTGAAAACTAAAAACATTTAAATATATTATTTAAAAAAGAGGGCTAATGATAGTATATCTTATAGCTCATCCTTATGATAGAATATTAAGTTACTAAATGTTACATTTACAAAGAATTCATCATGTAAATGCTTATAACAAATATTAAAATTAGATAATATGATATAATTAAGAAAGACGATATTTTTAACAGTGATTAATCATGGACGGGAGCTTCTGTATAATTGGAAATGATCGAACAAAACTTAATAGACATTAATATACAGTTCTACATGTGAATTCAAATTATCAATAGTTTAAATGCATAAAACTTCATTTGACAGCGTATTGTTTGGAAAAATAAGGGGGTTTTGGTGAAGTATAAGTGCAACATGTATTAACAGTTCGATATGTCTGTTCATATGAAATTAATGTAGTACAGTAGTGTATAAAACAGAAATAGTATGACCCAGGCTAGACAAGATAGAGTCTCTTTCTGGCATTCATTCTCTGTTCAGTCTACACCTGGTATATTGTCCAAAGATTTGGCCACTCCATTTAAAATGGCATGTGAACAAATTACAGAGTATCCAGGTAAGGCGACCAGAGTGGTAAGGGTTCTTACAGCCTTTTCACTGAACAAAGATAAGTTTTACAAATAGTGAAAAATCATTCTGTGCTGGGGATTCATGACAGCCAAATAAGAAAATAGATGTTAGAAATTTTACTATATGAAAAGTTTATACAAATGTTATATATTAACATTTCAAACATACCTGGGCAAATACAAACTTTCAATTTAGATAACGCACTCATGCACAAAGTTTCTGAATATTTTGACCCTTTTATAAACTTGAAACTTCAGTTTGCTATTATGCTCTTTGAGTTAGATTTAAATACCTCTACTATAAAGCCTGGTCAAAGCCTTCCTCCTGTCATACCCTCGCTGCCTCTGACCTAGGTTAGAAATCCCAGTGAGTTAAGAGAAAGGGAACAGTTGATAGCATGGAGGGAGACAATAACTTTATCACTTTACTTTCCTATTTTTATTTTTAGACTCAATAACCAGCATAATGCAGGAAATAAATTCAAGTTTCAATGATTTCAATACAAAATGAATGCTGTGTAATCTCTTTTCTCATCCACATCTTCCCACTACGACTCAGAAGCATAAAATGGCATGAGAAAAGAAGGTGAAAACTCCAGCTACTCAAAAGTGATCTTAGTATGCAACTGAGAAAAGTCCACTGGATTCTAGTCTCAGTTCCTTCCAAAACACCTGTGTAGTCTCTGCTGTTTCTCCTTTCTGTGGCCTGTTTTCCTAGTCGAAATGTGGGAGTGCCAAAAATTAGTCCTTATTCCTTTTCTCATTTCTATGTATAATCACTCCCAAGTTAATTTGGGGAGCTTTAAATACTGTTTGTAATGTTTAATTCATAAAATCCAAATTTATATCTGAGCCCGGACTTTTCCCTGCACTCCAGACTCTTACACAACTACCTGTTTGATGCCTGCTCTTCGATGTCTTCGAGACTTTAACATACAGAACCCTGCACCTTGGTGCCGCCTCCTCACACATCCCTCTACATCTCAGGGGCCCTATGTCAGAAACTGTCAACTCTGTCCTTCCAGTTACTCAGCTGAAAACTATGGAGCCATCCCCGAATCCTCTCTCTCATTACCTTTATCGAAATTGTCAGGAAATCCCGTGTCTGCCAAATGTTCGGAAATACACGTAGAAAGTGACTACTTCTAACAATTTCTCTTTCTTAGATGCTTCAGTAGCACCCCGGGTATCTCCTGCTTCCAGCCTTTCCCATCGTAACCCAGGCTCAACATCCCCACCACAGTGATCCTTTATATGAAATCATATCCCTTCTCTGCTCAAACCCAATGTCGTCCCACACAGTAAAACTCAAAGTTCTTCAATGCTCTGAGGACTCAGCTTGACTCCTGTCACCTCTCTGGCCACATCTCCATTGCTCTGCTATTGCTCACTCTGCCCCATCTATTCTGGCTGCCTTTACTGTTCCAAAAGCATAGCTGTCAGTTCCTGCCACAGAGTCGCTGCTCATGCCGTACACACTTCCTGGACCATTCTCCTTCCAAGAATCTATAGGGCTCCTTATTGCTCATTTTTCAAATCCTTAATATAAAATTTTTTTTAAATGCTTGTCTGTAAAATCTTCTTGGTCCCCTGTCTAAAATGGCTCTCTTCCCTTTGCACTCCTGCCCAGATCTCACATACCAATGCCACCTGAGCTATGAGACCTCCCCTGCTTCAATTTTCTTCTTAGCACATGTCTCTACCTGGTATTCTCTATATTGCGCCTATGTATCACTGTATCACCTGTCTCCACCCACTACCATGTAAGCCCCAGTAGGGCAGAGGCTTTATCTGGTCTGTCCACTGGTAGGGCCCTAGTCCTGTCACACAATCTGCTCAATGACTATTTGCAGAATGAATGAATGAATGAATGAAATTATAAAATAAGTACTTACACTACAAGATAATTTGAAAGAATCAAACATTCTTGTGTTTCCATGCAAATGGTAGAAGAAGATATAATGATATGGTATTCTGGGGATTGAGTACAGTTTTCTATTACTGAGGAAATACTAGAATAATTTAGACTTTGATAATAAAGATTAACTGCTTCTGTCTGTCCTTTTTCACAAAAATGTGAAACACCAAACTAAACTTACAACCAGATGAAATAGAAGATAATGATTGTCTTTCCAAAGAAACTCTTCCTTTTTGAAGAGACTCCTTACCCAGGGAGAGCTGCCATAAAGGGCTCCTGCGGGTGATACTAAAAATGGGATTTACAACAAACACAGTGTTTCAGAAACATAATAAATCTAGGCACCGCAATGTTGACATTCCTTTTTCATTGTGAGAACCTGGAAGAAAATGAAAGCTAAAAACTTGCCTAATGGTTAACCAATACTGTTGTCTACACTAAAAAATTCAAAATGAGCAAGAATTATAAAAGCTGTCCAGAGAGAACTTCTTTCTTCTGGAGAAACCTGTGACAAGCAAAATTATTCTCAAAAATGCCTCCATGTCATTTAGTTCAAGGAAATAGATTTATAACTCACGATGATTTTTCTGTCATTGGCTTTTCTACACTATCCCTAGAACAATCTCTTCACCTCAGGGCATCTCTGGACACAGCACACACACCCAGTCTTGGTGCACTGCCCTGGGAGGTCAGGTCCAAGAACAGGCCACCAGGAGCTGCTGCTGCGGTTCCTCGAATGGGATATTGATTTTCCCCCAATCCCAGCAGGCTCTCCCAAGAAATCAATACCTCACTAGCAGTGAAGCAGATGGAAATAAAATGGAAGGCCTTGGGAGGGGAGGCCTAGTGCCCATAAATCTAAGGGTGCTTCAAAGGTGGCAACAAGACACATCAATGAAGGCAAAGGACCACAAAACAGGGGAGGCAAAATCAATACTCAAAGAAATGAAGCCACACAGGAAGGGAGAAGGGGAACATGTCATAGGAACAAACCCCTTTTGAAACAAGGAAGCAATCCTGCCCAGGGTTGGAGAAAAGGGAAGTTGACATTGCTTCTAGAGAAGAGACAGGCCCTTGGCCCACTGGTTTCCTTGCAGATGTAGAAGCTGTGATATTAAGCAGCTCGTGGACCTAGAATCATCAGGCCTGAGCTTAAACACCAGCTCTGACATCACCGGCTGAGTCACTTTGGGTAAGTTACTTAAATCCTGTTGAACTTTAGTTTTCACATTATAAAATGAGGACAAAACAATCCCCTTTTAAAAGGAAACTATAAATAAATCAGATATAAGGTGGACAATCAACAGAGAAGACCGACACCTTCCAATTAAAGATGGCTCACAAGAGGATGTGTTTACTTTTCTCCCTTATTAAAACTGCAGAAATGATTCCAAAAAAAGGATTTCAAATAGAATCTCAAAGATTAAAAGAATGGAAAATATGCAGCAGCATTTAAGAGATTTCAAAACATTTTTAGAAATTTAAAAGTAAAGGAGAGGTAATAATGAGTTTATTAGGGTATATACACCGTGGTCTAAAGGCTGTGTAGTGGTTGATATGGACAATAAGAGGGTTAATTCATCTCCACAGAACCCAAGAGCCCCAATACTCACATATTAAAGGTAGTTAAAGCCAGGGGATTTATTAAAAGTCAAAATAGGGACATCCACCTCGTCCCTTCTCCATTCTTCCACATAGAACTTCCAGCAGCTTAGATATCTATCCTCCAAGTCAAACCCTGGTTTATCTCCTGAATAAACTAAAGCAAAGAGATTTGAGACCCAAGAGACATAAACTTGTGTGTCTATGCTACTGATGAGGAGCTGAAAAACAGTAGCAAAACGTCTGCCCATTTGGCAGCTAGACCACTCCTTCCTCCACAGAGAACTCTGACATTGTTACCACCAACAGGAGAGAAGAGTTCTTCTCCAAAGAAAAGACCTCCACCAAGTAACACTGGGACATCTCCAGTGACTACCAACCGAAAGGAAAACCTACAAATTAACAGTCAACAGACCCATTAATCAACAGGGATCATTCCCAGGGATGACCATATGTTTAAGGGGGACCATTAACATAAAATAGAACAACAAAAGTGGACTGAAAAAATTACCTGTAATGAAATAGATAATGTAACAGGAAAAACAACTTGATAAAAACAAACTAGTATTCTTGTAAATACTACATCTAACAAATAATTACATTCTTAACTAAGAATAAGATGCTATAAAAAAGAACAATTAGCAAATACAAAAAAGCTCTTCATAATTAAAAGTAAGATTGCTGGTGGTGCCCGTAGCTCAGTGGGCAGGGCACCGGCCACATACACCAAGGCTGGGGGGTTTGAACCTGGTCCAGTCCAGATAAACAACAGTGACAACTGCAACGAAAAACTTGCCAGGCGTTGTGCCGGGTGCCTATAGTCCCAGCTACTTGGGAGGCTGAGGCAAGGGAATCACTTAAGTCCAAGCGTTTGAGGTTGCTGTGAGCTGTGATGCTACAGCACTCTACTGAGGGCAACATAGTAAGACAGTGTCTACAAAAAGAAAAAAAAGTATGATTGCTGAAATTAAAAATTATAATGAAAGAATGGACCATTAATTCAAAGAAGTAAACATAATAAAGCAATAATTACAAAGTGCTAAAAACATGAGAAAACAGACATCATTTGAGAGGTTACACTGAACAGTTTCATAAAGAAAGAACAAACAAAATGAAGGGAAGAAAACTAAGCAAAGACATAATATTTTACAGAACATGAGTTTCTGAGCTGAAATGTCTCACAGAGGGTCCTGAACAACCAATGAACAAAAGTTTAGATAGAGCGTGATCCTGTGGAATTTCAGATTACCAGGCATAAGAGATGATCCTAAATACTTCCAGACAAAAGAAAACATAAATTCAAAGCTTTAAGCATCAGAATGGTACAAGACTTCTAAAGAATTGCTACAGTGGAGCAATGCCTTCAAGTTATAAGGGGAAATCTCTATAAACGTAGAATTCTATAGTTACCTAGACAATTAAACTTTGGTAAATCTTAGAAAACACACACTTAAAGACATCAAGGGCTCAGAAATGCTCATTCAGCTTTTCCTAAGCAGTTGCAGAAGGATGGATTCCAGGAAAACAAGGACATGAAATTGGGATCCGGGGAGCAGGTGATCCCACTCAGAAGAATGGCAAAGGACAGCTCCAACATTCCCGTTGTGTACTGAGTACACAGTGCATTCAAATTATACAAGGAAAATGGAAACATAAGACTCTGAGATAGAGGCCTCCAGGACAAATCTAGTCTCTATACAATAAATAATATGATGGAGAATTTTTGAAAATATTAAGGAACGAAGATTCATCGAAGAGAAGCAAAGATGGCGAATTATATGAGTAAATAATATTTTCATATCTAATGATATAAACTTTTTTGTCCTGATTTAACTGAAACAGTGATAGAACTGTTATCGGTAGAATTAGTAGGGGAGTAGTCAGGTAATAAAATTAAACCCTCTTAGCAGGTTATCAGTGGGTATGTCTAAATCCAGTAAATCAAGAAATAGCAATGTAAGACTATAACTTAGACACATAGATGTAAAAAAAATATAGAAAGAGATTTGAATAAAGAGACCTGGGCTCTAATTCTGACTCTGCCACTTGCTAACAATATGATCTTGGATAAATTATTGAATTTCCTTAATGTGTAAAATGGGCAGATTAATAGCATATATTTCATACGGGCTAGTGAGAAGTAAATGAAATAATTAAATAAAGCACTTAGGCCTGGTACAGCAAGCACGCATTTTACAAAGGATGATTATTACTCTTAATATTAAGATTCCTTGTGGTCTTGTATTAACAACTTTCTGCTGACTGATAAGGCTACATTACTCTACAATGGCAACATATTCTTGTTTAAATACCTCAGAATAAAGACAGAAATCTTGTCTTTACCTTCTAAAAAAAAGAAAAAGAAAACCAGGGTTTCCTAAAGGTGGGTCTTTCAAGCTCTACTGTGCAATATCCAGTTTTTCTGAGTGGACTTTAGGCTTCTTTGAGGGGCCTCTCTTATTCTTGGCAATGCAGATCAAACATCAAGGAAGCTGCTTTGCTTGCAGGTGGAGGTAAGAGTTTTTTCTTCCAATGCTCTCACAGCTCTTAAAGAAGTGACTAGCTTGTATAGAACTTCATTGAACATTATAATTATTTGTTTAGATGGGTTTCTACTAGGAGATTAAGAAGTTTCTAACAGGAAGAAACTGTGCCACTTATTATCAGTGTCCCAGTGCTTAGCAAAGTAGGTACCTGAATTGGTAGTAGGTACACAAGGGATGGAAGCAAGAGTGAACCACGTCAGACACAGTGCATCTTAACCAGGGTGCAAGGCAACATCAGCAAAGGAGCGGTTTCCCAAATCACACATTTGTAGCCCCTGCGGACTTCTCTGAAAATAGCGCCAACACATTTGCAATTTTAACAAATTCTCCAGGTGACCCTGATTTACAATGCTGCCCAAGAGTCACTGTTCTTGGACAGAGCACTGGACCAGATCTGAAGCCTGGGCCTGGTTTCACCAATGAAAATCACCGACAAGCTAACCTAGAATTCTGTTTCTCTTAGAAACAAAGAGAAGTATGACAGCTGCTGTGTGTGGCTCAAACAATAGCAGCTGAGATAAATGAGAGACACACGTAAAACAAGAAAATTTCAGTGAAGGGAAAATCATTATCTTCTGGTCCTCCAGTGCGAAAAAGGAATAAGTTGGGTAATTATATGCACAGACTAAAGTTAGACTCTTAAGGGTATTACCAAGCAAAAAATTTGCAGTTGCCAGTCTAGGGCCTAAGGCAAGGCATTAGGGGTCTGCTTCCCTCACCTTGATTTTCCTTCTCTGCTTCCCCATCCACACTGCAGAGCACTACAATCTCCCTGCTGTGCGAAGTGTCTGGAGAGCTTTCTGGATGAAAGGAGTTACATGATGTGGAGTCCTTCTGGGAACTACAGCAGTAAATTAATTTTTCTGCTTCTGCACAGTTCTCTAAGGAAATACATGCCCCACAAAGGGCAAGAGGAAGAATAATGCAGTAGGAGAATCTTCCGAAAGAGTCCTTGAGAGGCAATGTAGCAAACATTTTTTTTTTCCATCCAACAAACACCGAGCAAGTGAGCCCTCTCCGTGTACCACAGTGCACAGCACAGTACCACAGTGCTGATGGGACCCGGAGGCTTTACAGTGCAGTGCTGTAAAGAAACATAAAGAAACAATTTTAACACAACATGGGAAGGAACAAGAGAGGCTCCTGGAGAGTCAGAAACAGGTGATGCTCAAATTGAATTCTGAAGGAAGAGTGCACGACAGATAGGTAAAGGTAGGATGCGCGTTGCCGGCAGAAGGAATGCCAGGTGTGAACGGGCAACTTGATGCAGCTCAGTGTCGATGTGGGATAAATGGAGGGCGAGAGTAGAGATAGGTCCAGAGAAGCAGAGAAGAGCCTCACTCTGGGGGTTTTCTATGCTCAGGAATGGGAGTTTCTGAAGCACGGCTAACCTGGTTACATGGCGTCTGGCATGAGAGTCTGTGTGGATGTTGGGTCTCCAATCAGATGACTATGTTTTCAGAAGAGCTCTTGAATTCAGCTTCAGACATACTGGGTTTGAGGAGTTCTCTGGGTGTGTTCAGATAGAGATTTAGAAGAGTATAGAAGTTTGAAGTTTGGGAAAGAAGGCATGGCTGGAGATAGAGGTCCAGGTGCAAAGATAAGGTGCCAGCTTGATTTTTAGATGCATTCTTCCTCCCAGAGACACATGAGAACCGGCCTACAGGAGTCTTTGTTCTCAGAGAGGATCAAGACAGACTTCTCACTCTGCTCCTTACCCCTCCACCCGCCAGAAAACACTCAGACTCAACTAGCCATGAGACATATATTTATGATGATTATTTTCACTATTATTTAATGATGGTCTCAGTGAGGGGTGATTTTGCCTCTTCCATCAGAGGACATTTGTCAATGTCTGGAGATACATTTGATTGTCACAACTGATTGGAGGGTGGGATGCCACTGATTTCAAGTGGGTGGAGGCCAGGCATGCTGCTAAATACCCTAAGTTACGCAGAACACAGCCTCCCCCTCCCACTGCAAGCTAAAAACTATTTGGCCCAAAATGCAATAGTGTTGATGTTAAGAAAACTCCAGATGCCATGCTTTATATTAGAATTTTCCAGACTTTTAAAGGAAAAGATCTATTTGAATAAGAATTATTATTTACCTGGTATTTTCCTTCTTAAAAAATCAAGTAGGGTTGTCCTTTCATTTTTGTACAATTACTAAGAAACTGTTGAGTCTTTGGATAGAGGCTTCAATAGTCAATTAAGAATTCTTAGCCTATAGGGTTTGTACTAAGAGACAGGGTTTGCACACTGCAGAGTTTTGCCTTCTTTGTTCACACCCACTTACATTTGAGCCTCGCTGGACTTCAACATTTTTAGCAATCTTTGTTGTTTCTCACTTTTGTGCCTTTTCACATGCCATTGTGTCTGCCTTCCCCCTCCATCTCTGTCTTGGGAAATTCTATAGATTGTACACATCTCTGTTACCTTCCCACCTTCACACATCATACGGCCCCTACAGATTTCTTCAAGGGGCTTCATCTCTCCCACCCACATGCCTGGTACCAGCTGGGACATGTGTGTATGTGGAGACAGCCCCTATTGGTCAGCTCTGCCCTTTCTTCTGATGGATGTTCTTTGCCTAGAGAGATGAGGGCAGAAAGTAGATAATTCTCTGAATTACTACATCCTTCACCTCTGAGAACTGGGCTTTTTTTCAGTTGCACTGAGATCCTAGGATCACCAGGACATTTTACCCTGACAAGAAGCATTGAAAAGTGTATAGAGCCATTTGAAAGACTGTGGAAAATGTCAGCTTTGACCAGGCAAAAAGGCATTAGGATCTCCACCTCTGACACAAGGCTATGTGTCTTTGAGCAAGTCCCTTAATCATGCTGAGACTCCTTGTCTCCATGAAAAATGGGGATGATGATTCATAGGGTTGTTCTAAGAATTAGTGGTAGCACAATTCAAACTTGCAAAGATGTGGAAACAAACCAGGTGTCCCCAGTACATGAATGGATCAATAAAATGAGGTATGTACATATTATGGAATACTACTCAGCCATTAAAAATGGTGATCTAAAATCTTTCGGTCAATCTGGAGAGAACCAGAAACCACTCTTCTAACAATGGAAAAACAAACACATGTACTCATCACCAAATTGGAACTAACGGATCAACACTTAAGTACATTAATGGAAGTAAATCTCAATGAAAATCATACTGGAGGGGAGGAGAAGAAGATGATGGGTCAATTCACACCAAGTGGGTCCAGTGCACACTGTCTGGGTGAAGGGCACACTTATGTGTATAACTTTGACTCAATCTGTACAAAAATGATGTAAACAAAACATGTTTACTCCCTAACATTCTGAAATTAAAAAAGGAATTAGTGATAATAACCATAAAATGACTAGAAAGGTTTCAGTATGTAATAATAATTGGTCTTTAAAAAAAAAAACACAGGCATAAAAAAAGTTGCACAGAGAATTTCAAGGGTTCCTATTCCTAGACAATGATGCCCATGCAAGCATGGCCCCCAATGATGCCCATGCAAGCATGCTATGGGCATAGCCAGCCCATAGTGCCTTGAATTGCTTATGTTTTCTCCAGAGGAGTCTTTAGAAAAGTGAGTCAGGAGATTCCTCAACAAAAAGTTCTACTTAACTAAAACAAGAACTGTTTGTTAGGGCAGAATATCAGAATCAGGGATTCCTGTTTTATTTCTGAAGGCTTCTGACTGCTAAACCTCGGGGGCTTCTACTTTCCTCTCTCACACCCAGAGCTGTACTTTGTTGCACAAAACTAAATACAGACAAAAAATGTCAACAGCTTTATACATTCCCTAATGAGGGAATGGCATGGAAAATATTAGAGATGAGAAAAAGACAGGTGTTTGGAAATGGCTGGAGGAAAAGTACATGTAAAATAAGCTTCTCCTTGTGTAACCTCCTCAATGGTTCTAGGGAACTTGCTCCATTTTTTCACATTTCCTGGAAGACCTATTTACACATCTATATATCTATTTTTAGACTTTAAGCTCCTGGTGATCAGGACTACATTTTACTCATCTATACACTCAAATCCCTGCTCTACCACATATCAATTGCTCAATAAATAATTATGATACAAGGTCAGATTAGAAAAGGTAATAAGATAATATTACCTAATGTGGTGGTTGGGTGGCTAAGTGGTGCTGTTAGCACATTTGGCTTGAAATCCCAAGTCTATGATGTACCAACTATGAGATCTTTAGCTAGCATTATTCTCTATAATGTAAACTTTAATTACCTCATCTATAATAAGAAAATTAGTAATGCCTATCTTGCAATTTTGTTTGAAGGATAAGCTACTGCACATAAAGCCACCAGCACAGTGCCTAACTAAAGAGAAACTATTTTTACTCAGAGATGTCAGCAGCAAACTTTGAAAAATAAAAAAAAAAGATAAATAGTTGAAGCTCTGCAGGTCTTAAAGTTTCTATTACATTTGCTCCACTCTGTAGTTTTTGTAATAACAAAAAAAAAAGCCATTGATAACATATAAACCAATAAGCATGGCTGCCTTCCAACAAAACTTTCTTTATAACCAGATTTGGCCAAGAAGCCATTGGTTGCTGGCCTTGTTCTAAGGTGTCTACATTTTAATCAGTAAGAAGTGAAACCTACAAAAGATTCTTGAATTAAGCAATGACAGTCCCAAAGTCATCTCATGAGCAGCATGACTTTTAAAAAGCATTTAGTAACAAGTACTAAGAACAAAGTCTAAAGACAGGTTATTAAGATTATCTAAACATGGAACAGGCAGGATCTCAACTCTAATTAGTGAAACTGTGAGCCAAACAGGACAGACTGACATCTGTGCCACTTTGCCCCCTAAATACTAAGCCATGGTGATGTCCCCTGGGGGTCCATTCCTAGTCTCCTGTAATACCTTAGTTAGCTGGATCTCAGATTATCTAACAAATGGTAAGTATAGGCCTAGAGATCCTCTAGAGAACTAATTAACTAAAGAATAAAAATGTTTTTATTAATTTATACTGATCATTAAGCACATGACTAGCTTGAATTTGAGGATCTTCTGCTTAAGCTATCCTTGGCTTCAGGAAACAATTTTCATTTTTCATGTAAGGCATCAAGAATCTGCCAGAAGTGATGACTGGTGGTCATTATTTGAAATGATCATGACTATTATACACAGCCATCATTCCTGAAAATTTGCTCTGGTTTTAGATTTCAAATTGAGTCTTGCCTTTTACATAACTAAGCACAACCTGCTCTAATCAGATCAGCTAAAAAAAAAAAAAAAAATGATAAATACGATGTGGCCAATTACATTGGTGGAGGCACATCCTATAATCCCATCGAATTCTTTGGAGATAGTTACTTAATATCTGAAATTTCTATTTTCCACAATGAATTCTGAACAAAAATAAATAAATAAGAATAAGTACCTATCTCTTAAACACAGAAAGGACTTAATACACATGACACACAGCACAGATCCAGAAACAAATGTCATTCAATACCAACTGTGTCAATCAATGAATACATGACTATCAAAAAGTTTTTCATAGTTTGGGCAGTGCCTGTGGCTCATCGAGTAGGGTGCCAGCCCAATATACTGAAGGTTGTGGGTTCAAACCCGGCCTCGGCCGAACTGCAAAACAGAAAACTAGCTGGGCGTTATGACAGGTGCCTGTAATCCCAGCTACTCGGGAAGCTGAGGCAGGAGAATCGCCTAAGCCCAGTAGTTGGAGGTTGCTGTGAGTTGTGTGATGCCCGGCACTCTACCGAGGGCAATAAAGTGAGACTCTGTCTCTACCAAAAAAAAAGAAAAAAATTGTTTTTCATACTTTGGCATTTGAAAAATGGGAATAATCAGAGATGGGCTACTACCCAACTTGAAAATAAAATGATTTTTAAAATAATTTCCTATACTCAATCCTTGAAAAATGAATTAGTGTAACTATCCATCCATGCCCAACTGCAATGATCTATGTGCTTCCAGTTTGGCATAAACTCATCATGTTTCCTAAGTGCAATTTTCTGGAAGTCTAAAAAAGAAATGAAGTCTGGTGGTATTCTGTAAGCATTTTCTAGAAAACTAGCCACTTTTTGATTGCTATATATTTCAACATACAGAGCAATTAAAATTAACAATAAATAGAGCTCACTAAATTTAATGAAACACAGAAAACTTTGTCTTTGCAAAATAATTCCAGGTGAGCATTTCATTGATGTGTTCCTTATTCTGTCACGTGTTCTAAATGGCCCAAAACAATGAGGAACTGCTGCCTGGTACAGTACCTTTCTGGAGGAGAGAATTTTAAAAAAGATGATTTGTAAGATTCACCATCATTTTAGAAATCTACACTAATTATAAAGTACATCTTGAATTTGAAATATTAACATATAGAAAAGAAAGTCATTAACATATGAAAAGAAGGTCTATGTTAGAATTAAAGAAATCAGGTAGGAACACATATCTTTGGGGAAGTTTCCTAAGCCTCAACTTTTGCTTTCCTTTAAAATAGTAACAATAATAATGTCTTCCCTGTAAGGTCATGCTAAGAATTGAATTAGTTCATGCACATACAAATTTTCACACAAAGCTAACACATAGGATACAGCAGGAAACACAGCCATTGTTATTACTATATATTCAGAATGGGCATTAGAATATCAAAGTTCTGGGCGGCGCCTGTGGCTCAACGAGTAGGGCGCTGACCCCATATACCAAGGGTGGCAGGTTCAAACCCGGTCCCGGACAAACTGCATCAAAAAATAGCCAGGCATTGTGGTGGGCGCCTGTGGTCCCAGCTACTCTGGAGGCTGTGGCAGGAGAATTGCCTAAGCCCATGAGTTGGAGGTTGCTGTGAGCTGTGACTCCACGGCACTCTACCGAGGGCGATAAAGTGAGACTCTGTCTCTAAAAAAAAAGAATATCAAAGTTCTAAAAACATTTTGTAGGAAGGAGAACAGTTATTTAATTTGGTTTTCTTAAATTTATTTGACCATGTATATTATTAATCCGGGTTCATAGTTACAAGGTATAAAAGCTGATGCTGGCTGCTTAAATATATATGAAAGGATTTATTCAAGGGATGTTGAGTAGCTTGTAGAATTACTCAGGAGTCTAGAGGAACATGCCTCAGCCTAAGCTGCCAGATAGAAATTCAAATCCCACATAAAACAGGCTTGATGAGGAAAATGCTGCCAGCCACCACTGAGCACTAGGCTCTGTGATCTCCAAGCCTCCCAGGATCTCAACTTGAATGTAATTATTTCTTGTGCAAGCAGTGATTCTGTTTCTGTGTCAAGCATAGGACCCTGTACCCCTGCTGTCTCCCAGAGCTGGTCTTCTGCCTCTACTCTTCCCAGAAAAGTGGATTCTGAGCTGCGCCTTTTTCTAAATCTTTTTCTAGCTGCTCCCTTCTAAATCCGTATGAATGGTGGACTCGTGATCAACACTGCCTGTGCCTGGATGCAAAGGAAGCAGAAGAAGAAAGTTATGGGTCCTCCCTGAGGAAATGACCTTCCCATGCTAGAAATTCCCCCAACAGAGCAAATGTTTTTAACAGTTGTTGCAAAGCAAACAACATGAAAAATATCTACTTCCTTAGCCGGGCGTTGTGGTGAGCACCTGTATTCCCAGCTACTAGGGAGGCTGAGGCAAGAGAATTGCTTAAGCCCAAGAGTTTGAGGTTGCTGTGAGGCCATGGTACTCTACTGAGGGCGACATAGTGAGACTCCGTCTCAAACAAACAAACAAACAACAAATATCCACTTCTTCCCCCTAAAAATTTTATGCCACTTACAGACATCACTTTTTGGGCTGGGTACATGTCTTTTCTCAGCAGAAGGACATATTGACATTTTGTTTTTTACTTTTAGCTTTAGAGGGGGAACCAAAATTGAATAGAATTTTACACAGGTAAGCTTCTGCCCAGAGTACCCACTGTTCTTATAATATTGGGGGAGAGAAGAAGGCCCCCGAGGTCACTGTAAGTAGGACAAGGCAGCTGAGGAAGTCTGTCAGGGGCAGGGCTGAGGTGGAAGGAGCAGCAGCAGGAGCCCCGGGGATTCTTTCAATGAATTTCTCTCTGGTTCCTGCGACTGCCCAGACACAGCTTGCTCTGTCCCTTCCTCCCACACTGGCATTTTTGTGGCGTCCTGATACTGAACACAGCCACACCTGAACCACTCAATGGTAAGAGCAGGAGGGGGCAGCCTGGAAAGGGCTAAGAGAGGGAACAGCCTCCCCGGAGCACAGCTACTGCACGCATCGGCCAGGACAGGCTGGGAAGCACACAGCAGCCGGACCGTGGGCATCGACAGCAGGGTGGGGAGAATGTGCGTGTGCTAAAATCAGATACAACACGTCTGAAGAGCACATGTCCATTATCTCTTCATGCTCACAACAGTTCTAGAAGGTGGGTGGGTGTTATTAGAAAGTGAATCCAAAAGTCTCTTAGTGGAGACTCGGGCAATGGGCACCAATATTGCACCAGCAGCTAAACTGGTCAGCAGGTAGCAAGGCCCAGTCAGCCACTGAGGCAGGCCCAGAAAGCAGGACTCCACACTTCAGAGATGCACTAGTGAGAGCAGGCCAGGACCCTTAGCCCAGAGTGAGAAATTTATCAACCCATATTGTGAAGACTGGTGGTGGGCACAGGAATACACAAAATATCCATCACTACACCGAAGGTATGAGGTAGAGAATAAAATGAATTGAGCTTCTGACACATAAGGGTGACTATGATAAATTTAAATTACAAACTAGAAATGGGGAAAGTTTTGAGATACACAAAAATCAGGAAACCAACAAAGCCCTTCCAGCACCACCAACGAGCCAAGCAAGTTGAACCTCATGTGGGTGAGTCAGAAAAGGTGCTACTGACTATGTGTCCACGAAGGGAAATCATGGATCATAACAGTCTGTCTCAAAACTTTCATAGAGACCTGTGTATTAGTAATTATCCTGAGAAAGCAGACATAAACCACCCCAATTATACATCACAGGTAGAATGAAAGGAAACATCATTTAAAAAGGAAAAAAAATGCAAAAGGCAAAAATCTAAAAAGCACTTGATTTAGAAAAGACTGTGTTTCTTTCCTTTCCTTTAGTTTTTGATATTGAATGAGATGGGGTGAGAAATCAGAGACACCAGCAGGCATTTAATTTTTATTTTTCCACTCTTAATTCATCAGCCAGCCAGTGGCTACCGTGATTGTTCAGCAACAACACTAGGCAAGGGCATGCTCCCGTAAAGCTGTTTTAAAAGATTGACAAGTAAGAGAGTAAATTTCCCTCAGCGGGGGGTCAACCACAAGAAGGAGGCTGGTTTCAGCCACCACCTGCTCTAACTCCCTGTGAGTTTCAGCTGCAGAGATGGCCAAGGTGGTGACATCTGAAAGACTCCTACAGGAGGTGCCTGTGGGGACAAGGCCAGAAATTGTGACCTTTGGCTGGTTAGAAGTTTGAGGGATGTAAAGAGAGGAAACTAGATGTTTATCACCAGACTGATGATGGTGTCACTCAAGCAGACTCTAATTGTTAGTAGATTCATTTTCTAAAAGAACATTCTCTATGGGAAATGTTATCTGATCCCTAGCATAATCAATGAATGAATTAGTAGCTGTCCCCAAATGCTGCCATCTCACTTCAGGCAGACAGGTGGATCTAGGCCTCAATCTTGCAAATGTTGTAATACTATACTCAGAAAGTTAGCCGAGCTTTAACTGTGATCTTTAAAAAGGATGGTTTGGGACAGGTTGACATTCTGGCTCATTGGTGCCTCACTATTGTCTCTGAGCTTCTAGGTGTTGACTCTGAATACTGACCTGGCCCTGGGCAAGTCATTTGCATGAAGACTTTCAGGACAACCCCAGCAGCTGCGTGTTTGGAGGGAGAAGAGAGGTTGAATGTGGTTTTTACCTGTTACAATAAGGCCTTGTACAGTCTTCCTTACACTAGATAGTGAAAGTCCACACTCCTCCTCCCCTAAACTATTCAAAGATTCTTTTCAAAATTCACACTTGCAGGGATTTGGAAGATTAGACAACCAGTATCATGGACGGTGAGTCAAGCAGGCCTCACATTGGTGAACAACATGTGGTTAAGCAGGCAGTTTGACACTGCAAGAGTTGAGCAAGAATCGTCAGAGTGCAGTGGAAAAACCAATTCAGGAGGTTCTTCAACTCACAAGCAGTTTCGAGTCTCTGGACAAATTCAAAGGTCTCTTCTTTGCTTTTTTACTTTTGTAGCACTTAATCACTGTCACACTGCATGATTTACTTGTGTTTTGTTGTTGTTGGTATGCAGGGAGGCAGGATTGTGCTTTGTAAACTCCTGCATTCCCAGAGCCTAGAACATCTGCCTGGCACATAATAAGTATTAGATAATACTTGTTGAATAAATGAATAACAGCAGAAGACTCTCCTCTCAATATAAAATGGGCCATTCAGTCTAGTTTGCCCTTATAATGTAACATAACCAACCCAGGAAAGGAGCTTGACAAAATCATTCTTTCTCCCCTATGCCTGGAGACTTCTGGGCTGGAGAAGAAAGAGATCTGCTTGAAAGAAAGGAATCTGAAGGACATGCTGGGAGCTGTGGAGTGAGATTGAGTGTGAGACTAAAGGCAAAGGAGACTAGGCGAATTCACCTACATTTCGGAATTTTTTTAAGTCAAGTTAACCTTCAAGAAAGAGAATAAGACTATTTTAAAAAGTTATATTACTTACTAAATGTAGAATATAAATGTCTGAACACAATAACTAAGAAAACGCCATGAAAGCTATGTTAACCAGCTTCATGAAAATATTTCAAACTGTATATAAAACCAACACATTGTACCCCATGATTGCATTAATGTACACAGCTATGATTTAATTTTTTTTAAAAAGTTATATTTGTTAAATCGCTGTAACTTAGTGATATGTGTTTTACACTACCTACCTCCCTTAACAACAAAGAAATAAACTGAAAGGTTCAATGATAGTAAATAAACAGAAAATGTTGCGGACTATACCCTGAACCAAAGGAAGAATCCTAAGAAAAAGGGGAAAGCAAGGATTTTAAAAGAAAGAAGAGTTAAAGCATACTGGTACACTGAGGCCTCAGAAGGAAGACAGGTACCCCAGAAACAGAGAAATAACAACTTTCAAAAATAAGGGCAGCTTAGGGACAGAACCAGGAGAAGGCAGGCCTTGGGGCCACCCATGAATGGCTGGAACACAAGGGACATGGCATCACCACCCTTTTCTACCTCTCTGTCATCTCCCACTACAAGCAGTTGCTTAATCTTGCAGTCACTATTCTAGTGAAAGGGCTTGCCATTTTCTCACAGGACACAGTAACTATCATGCCACTCTGTGTCTGGGTTTGCCACCCTCCTTCCTTCCCACAGCTCCAAGGCAAATTGGACCATTCCACTCTGTAGCATAAAACTCATAAACGCTCCTCCACAGCCTACTTGAATGATGGCCATTCAAGTTATATTTTCAAACGATTCTTTAATAATGTACACAAATGTCGACAAAAAAAGGCCTAAATGTGAACTCCATAAGTACAGGAACAACACCTACCTAATTCATACCTGAATCCTAAACAACAGCACAATTCCCATGCTCCACAAGGTTTTAATATTTGTGTTCCACGAATAAATAAAAATGAAAAAAAAATCATGATTTAAAACCATGCAGAATTTGATCCTAACAATGTACTATATGTACATACAAAAAATCACAAAAATACAGCAAAATGGTTGGGTTTTTAAATTTTATTTATGCTTTTTTTGAATTTTTAAAATTTGCCATAGAAATTATTTTTTCCCTCTGATACTGAGAGTTTAAAAAAATAAGCAAAAACAAAAGAGAACAGAATAAAAACCATGTACTTGACATAGTAGGTAGCAGCGTGGGCCTAATGGGAAGTAGAGTCCCTGATGCCACAGGAATCCTCATCTCCTAGCCCAGCCTCTACCCACCTCCTGCTACTTCTCCACCAGCCAACACAGTCAGCAGGGCGAGATGTGCTGTTTATTTGTACATGCTGCCGACTCTTGGTTGCCTCACTAATCCAATATTCCCCATGTGGTAGTTCTCTGTTCTTGTCCTCTTGTCATTTCTAGAGCAAAGCACAACTCCCAACACACAGGTGGACGTAGTGAATGTGGAGGGTGTGAGTTAATTACTCCATGAATAAGGTGGTGACCATGAATGTGAGTGATAATTATTTCATTTACTTTAAAATCATACTTACCTAACAGAATGAGTTGTTGCAAAGACTCAACAAGAAAATGCACATTAAACACTTCTGGTAGACAATGATCACAGTTATTAACTACTATCATAGGAGCCTGTATAAGTTGCTTTGCACCCTTTGCTACAATCTTCTTAAATTGTGAATAATAATTTCTGCCTTGTCTGCTCCTTACCTTGAGATGAGAAAGACCTTAAAGCAGTTTGGGAACTGGACAAACATCATCATCATCATTATTATTATGTGGTATTTTCTTTTTAAATTTTGCCTATAATAAGCTTATCCTTTAATGTCCATTTACCTTGGCTGATGTTTCGAACCATCCCACGAAACCGTGCTCCTTGCAGAACTGGTCCATCTTGAGGCCATTGTTCATGAGTACATCCTTTCCCTGGTCACATTTGTTGGCCAACAAAACCACTGAAACTGGTTTGCCATTAGGGAGAGTTAACTTGGAGTCCAAATCATTTTTCCACTTTGCCACTGCTTCAAATGTGGCTGGCCTGGTGACATCGAAGACAATAAATGCACCCATAGCTTCCCGGTAATAGACCCTTGTCATGTTTCCAAATCTTTCTTGACCTGTCACCAAAAGAATAAAAGTAAAAACCAAAAACTTATTATAATTGTAAACTGATTCATGTTAGAACCTCATGAGGCCTCCAGGTATGAGCAAGCCATTCAGAAAAGTGCTTCATTGCTAATCTTTAAAGACTAAGCTAAATATACAATGTCGAGCTTTGTTCTTCATCTTTGAATCCAGAAGGATTTAGTCATTTCATCACCATACATTTAGCAACTCTGCGTCCCAGGTAATGTTGTAAACTGTGCTAATACAGTAGCTCAGTAGCTGTGTGTGTGAGTATTTAGATCTAAGTTAATAAGAACCAAATAAATTTATAATTCAATTCACATCACACTTGCTAGCTACATTTCAAGTGTTCAAAAACCACATATGGCTAGTGACTACTGTAAGAGATTACCCAATAGAAAACATTTCTATCATTGCAGAATGTTCTCTTTGGCAGCACTGTTCTAAAAACTTGGGATCTGTTGATTAAAACATGAAAATCTCTGCCATCATGGTGATTTCACTTTAGTGGGAAGACAGATTCTAAACAATAAACATAATAAATAACTAGACAGGTAGTATGTTAAAAATGTGTGGAGGAAAACAAGGATAGGCACCTACAGTCTAGTCCCACAAAAGGGAATAACAGCATTCACTGCATGCACACCAACCATCAGAAATGTTATTTATATAAATGATCATGAAGGTACAATTATTATCCTTGTTTTAAAGTGAGATTTTAAAGTCTAAGTAAGATACCCAAATTATAGAGCTAGTAAGCTTGAGAAATCAGAAGTAAAAGTCTAAGTAAGATACCCAAATTATATAGCTAGTAAGCTTGAGAAATCAGAAGTAAAACCTCTTTGAATCCAAAGCCCACAGTCATTTATCAACACTGAATACTTTCCATTACTAAACTGTGGGCTTGTACCAGCTCTGCTGCTGGTGTTGTACCAGTAGCATCCCACGCCATCCAATAAGTAGAGCATCATTGGACACCAATGGTGCTGATGTCATTCTCTGGACTACACACTGAGAAAACAATAGTAAACTAGATGGTCTCTACTCTTAAGTATCACACAATCTATTACCTATGGAAAGCCCTCTGACATAGCAAAAAAAAAATTATTGTTAAAGGGTGAAGAGTAATTTTAGAATTAGATGGAATCAGTTGGACTTAGTTTTTCTCTGACACTTTATTTTCTAAGTGAATATTGCCAAGTTTCTTAAAGACTCCAAGGTTAACCTTCCTCATCGCACAATAGCAATGGTGCTCTATACCTCACAAGGTTGTCACGTGGATGAAGTGTAACATAGGCAAAGCCCCATCAGCAAAGTACCTTAGAACAAATTCTTGAGTTTTCCTCACTTTCTCCACATGCTAAAAACTATGAAAGACAATATGACATAGGTTCCAAAATCATAGTTCCAGACCAGAATTTATAACAAAACATTTCAAGAATTTCAGCTGAATTACAACAATGAACAAAATCCTATTACTTCTAACTCTGTGTAGTGATTGCTGAAGACAGAAGCTAATGAAGACTGAGCTTGGATTTTCCAAACCCAAAACCCCAGAAATATGTGACCAGACAAAGGCCTTTTATTCTGATTTGGGAATTTATTTAGGTTAAGAGTCTTATAAAGTTATATAAATTAAAACAAAGTTAATATGTATTTAACAAGCCAACTTTTCTCAGAAAGAGTAAAAATCTGAACCTGGAATGGATCTGAGAAAAAAAAAAGTTCAACATACCTCTAAGAATGCTTTACACTTAATTTCGAGCTCAAGGATTTGTGACAGTGAGTTTTAACTCAAATTAACAAATTATTTTGTAGACTTTTACATTCACCTTGGTATTAGCATTGATATTGCAAGAGAACAAGACTCCCTAAGCACTTAATGAAATTGAATGAAGGCCAAGGTTTTTGGTCTCAGTGTGTGAACTTGTGTAATCAAGCAAGTACTACTAGAAAAAAGGGCATTTTGTCAGGACCAGCACATGATAATCCTAAAATGTTTCTTACATGGGTTGTACCACAGAAGCATTGTTTATAATTTCCCACAGTTATCTACTCAATGAAAAAAAAGGGGGTAAAATATTCATCATATGATACATAACCCAGAGATGTACTTTCATTTTTTCCAAATGAGTTTTACATTCCTTTTTCTTTTCTTTTCTTTTTTTTTTTTTTTTTTTTGTTTTAATGCCTGATGTAAACAGTGATCTCCTTTGACACTGCTCAGAGTGATCATGACATTTCAGGAAGATAGGGGGAAAAGCCCTCTGTGATCATTCAGAACTCCAAAGGCCTCTAGGCTTTTTAAGGATGTCTTATGATCTCCTTCGGGGATCTAATCAGATGAAGGGCAAAGTCATGGGTTATTCAATAATCTGCTTGTCCAGAGGTTTTTCATAGGAGAGTAAGGCAGCCCTCAAGAGCAAAGATTTTACATTTCAAATATAGGGCAAAGAGTCATTTTAAGACCATGCAAAAAGCGACATACATTTATGTAGCCTTAGACCTTTAAAGGGATTCAAATGGAAAGCGTGTGTGTGTGTGTGTGTGTGTGTGTGTGTGTGTGTGTGTTGGAACTTGTGAGTCCATGTGTATCAGATCAGAAACAAGAAGACAGCTTCTTTCTCGAAAGAAAAGACCTTTGTATATTGAGGTCACTGGTCCGACCCACTGGGAAAGTTTGTATTTTTGGCATTCCAGCAAGGGGTCACATTCAGATCAGAGCACTTCTAGAACTCACGTTGTTTCCTTTCTCTGTCAGCTGACAGCCCTCTTTGCTCTTTTTTGTTAAAAGAGTAAGAACCATGTGACTCTTAGTGCCTACTTACGGTCAGGGTAGAGACTTGATGAATTCATCAGAGGTAAATTTACTTTTAAAAAAGACTATAATTCAAAAACCACTTTGGCTCTGGATCACTCATTCAACACACTTTTGTGAAATAGCTAATGTGGTCTAAACTCTGCTGCAAATACATAGTTTTTTGCCCACAAGGACCTTCTAAACTAAAGAGTGTCCTCCTGGATGGCTGCCCTGAAAATGACCCAATTTACCATGTAAGTCCCCACTTACCTTAGTTTCTGAACACTAGCAGTATAGATACAGCTCATGATGCAGCTTCCAGCTTCAAGTGGTATTAAGTGGCAAAGGAAGCAACTAAGTTACAAAAGTTAGTACAATGGCTGCACTAACAATTTGGATAACCTCATGTACAAAGGCATTGACTTAAAGGTTCAGAAGATAAGGGTTACCAGAGCAGCCTTAGGCAAACAAATTTCTCTCCCGGAGACTCAGTTTTCTTATTTGTAAAATGAAGGTGTTATGGCTGATCGCTAAGTCCCCTCCTGCTCTCATGCCTCAAATGAAATTAAACTTTGGTCCTCCATCCCAACAGCCCGAAATGGTTCATTTGGTGTTACAGACTCGCTAAAAATATACACAAGCAGAGCACAACCTTAATGATGTTTTCCCTTCTTAATTAGTACTAGGTGGATACTCTCAGAAGGTGCAACCAAGTAGTAAATCTTCTAGAGGCACAAAAACAATGACTGGAAGCAGGGCTGGTTTCCTATTAACTTGGGTGAACCCTTTTACCACTCTGCTTCTAGCCAACTAGCTCTTTTGGCCAATGACATTTCAGGGAGATGAGGGGGAATGTCCTCTGTGATCACTTACCTTGGATTAGTCACTGCACCATTTTGAGAGTCAGTTTCTTCATTGGTAGAATAAGAGAAATGGATCAGATACTCTAAATTACTGCTTCTGGGACTCCTCTGCCCCATATGCAGATATCCATTGTGGGTTCCCAGTGTCCCAGCAACACTGTCACCCAGAGAGATACCTTCACATTCCAATCCCTTGCTCAAATGAGTGTTGGTAGGGTGCCCCCATCTGCAGGGCCTTGGGCACCCTACCAACACTTCTACTTCAGAAGGGGCTCCTGACTCTGCCCCTCCTCCGCACCCACATCCCCAGGGCTTCAGTGCAGCCCCTCCCAGTTCCTCACCTGGACCCTGACATCTCCCACAGCATCTGGGCTCGCTCTCCTCAAATATAAATGTAGATATAAATGTAAAAGTGAACACACTTTTTCAAAAGGTGCCATTCTGGCAGCATATGAAATCACCTAAAGTATTTAAAGAATACCCATTCCCAGGCCTCATGATGCAGAGATTCTTCAAGTACTGGTTTTACGTGCATATTTTTAAGAACTCCCTAAGTAATGTATGACCTAGTCTTAAAAACTGTATTTCTATTCGAATCTACCTTTAAAAGGTAAATCTTGCCATTATTCTCTGCTGTTTTAACAAGTCAATGACTCTTATATGCTTAGGAAAAAGACATCTTCATTAACACAGCACGTAAGGCTGTGTATCTTTTGGCTCCAGCCACTTTTCCAAATTCTTCTCCTGTCATTTCCTACAAAGTGCTCCATGGCCAAACCACAACAGACTAGTTCTTTTTCTTTCTAAAACACATCCTTCCGGGCGCAACTGTGGCTCAAGGAGTAGGGTGGGGCACCGGCCCCATAACCAGGGATGGTTCCAGCCAAAAACTGCAAAAAATAAAAATAAAAATAAACACACCCTTCCTGGGTTTCCTTGACATCTTACATCTCCGTTTCCAAAGCCTGAATGCCTGCCTTGTCTCTACTCGCACTGTGTTCAGTGAAATCCTGTGGTCCCTCAGCTGTGCCCTGAAATCCTGCCACATTTGTGCGGCCTCCCATGCCCAGACAGCTGGAACCAAGGACTCTCCTTTTCACGAGCCCACAGCGTTTCCTCAGCCTACACCCTTAACGCTTACCTTGCTTTGCATACATGCTTCAGACTCCACCACGGCACTGGAAATCCCGGAGAGCGGGTCCATCATGTTTTAGTTTTGTAAAACCCAAAGCCTATTTTCTACCTTTCAGATACAGTGAGAACTCGGAACACAATGGTGGGGATAAACTGAAATTAAAGTCTTCCTCTAAAGTCATTATTATGAATTTGTGGAGTAGCACTGGACGCTGAGGAACTTACTCCATATGCTCAGGTCCAGTAAATAATCAACAGATGATCACTGGAGGAGAAAATTAACATTATTCCACCAGGGCTATGTGTATAACTGTTGTGACAAGTTTCATGCTAGAATGTCGTGCTTTCAAATTACTCTCGTCTTCTTAAGAAATAATCCTTTGGAATAAAATTATTCTTCCAAATAATATGTGTTTAGGGGAGATAACACAATTAGCAGACCTAAAGATGCTACTAAAATATTCTTAATATTTCTAGGGAATAATAGCGTGAAAAGCAGGAACTAAATATAAAACCCACAGTAAACATGGAACTTGCATAATGATCTGTACAAAAAAAGAAATCAAACTGTATTAATTCCTACAGAGGTCAAAAGCACACTGAAATTTTAACAGCATAAGACAGTTTTGCAGGCTCAGGGGAAACCCACATACTAGGATCAAAGTCAATCCAATATCCTGGCAAGAACCATTGTCTCCAGCTTTTAAAAGCTCGTCTGACACTCCAGCTGTGGTTCTGAAGCTCTTTCATCTTCCCACTTCCCCACCCTCTACCACCAAACCAGTGACAGAAACATGTTAATTAATCATGATTTTCCCAGGTACCTATGTGTATATCCTAGAATTCACACTGTGCAGTCTTCCACTACAAAATTACAAGCTGCGTCTACAGCCAGAACCATTTCTGTAGCCCTACCCCTACCCCAATACGCACTGGACTCTGTACACAGTGAGCATCCAATAGGTCCCTATGCTGAGTGAAGAACTAACCCACAATTCCTCAGCCCTTTCTCGGTGGATACTTGCAGACTTACCAACTTTTTAAGAGTTTTCTGCACATGTTGGATTCATCACTTTCTTTCCAATCCTGTTCAAATCACTGTAGGTAGAATTATCTCATTTCATCATAAGTAGCTCATTCATTCATTTAACAACAACAACAACTATATATATATATATGTGTGTGTGTGTGTGTGAGTGTGCCTGTGTGTATGCCTACAGTTTTCCAGGAACTTTTCTAGCAAATAGAAAAAAAAAAAAAATCTTTGTCTTCATGATGATCACCTTCTAGTGGAAAAAGATAAACAGTAAACAAAAAATAAAGATACAATTAATATTACATTATCTGGTGAAAATGTTTATGGAAAGTAATAAAGCAGGAAAGGCGGAAAGGGCATGCTAGGGCTAGGGGCAGAATTAAACAGGTTGGATAGTGAAGATCCCACTGAGAAACTATCATTCGAGGAAAGACCAAAAAGAGGTACAGAAGTAAGACCTATGGATGTCATGGAGAAGAAGGTCTTAGAGAGAAATGCAAGTGCAAAGATCCTGGGGCACAAATGTGTCTAACAGATGTCTGGAGAACAAGGCAACTGGGTTGGCTGGAGGGCTAAGCAAGGGTTCAAGTAGCGTGGCATGAGGCAGGGAATCCCAGGGTCCAGACTGTAGACAGTTTCAGGAATCATACAGCTGTTTCTTTTAATTTCATGTGAGAGAAAAAAGCACATGAAAATTGACTGTGAGTAAATGAGAAAAGGGGAACTGACAGGAGTAAACGGATAACCAGGACTGTTGCACTGAGAAAGGGTTTACGTGAGTCAAGGTGGGAAATGGGGAGAAGAGTTAGGAAGTTACTACAACAATTCAGGCAAGGCTCATGACCTGGAACAAAGTGGTGGTGCTGACGATGGTAAAGACTGGTTGTTTTCTGTTTGTATTTGGGAACAGAGATGATGGGTATCATGTAGAGTCTGTGATGGTTTAAGCCTGTGTCCCAGGAGCTGAGTGACTGCAGGTACAAAGTTGCCGTTAGCTGAGATGGAGCCTGGAAGGCACAGGTCTGCCGGGGCTGATCGGGATTCTGAACTGGCATGTTTGAGATGACTGCTAGGCCCCTGTGTTCAGTAGGAAGCTGTGCAAAGGAGTCTGAAGGTCCAGGGAAAGTCAGGGATGGAGATTTAAACTTGTTCTTTAATTTCTGCATACTCTGCCAGACTCATCCTTCAAATTCCCATCATTTCCATAATTAAACTTTCAGGGCAGATACCAAAAACTGGAGTGTGGATTTCCATACAGAATGTAAAGCAATCTGAACTATTCCCCAAGAGTCATCTCATAAACACGCAGACATTGGAATATCTTGACAATTTACAACATGTAGAAATACACATCGTGTGAATAATATTCAGGAGCTAGCTCATTTGAGCTGACAAATACCAAACTCCTAATCTTCAAAAAAAAGTGCAAAGATGCTATTCTTTTCACATTGTCACAGACCACAGAATATCACTTTAAATTTTATGAATTTTATCAATTTTATAAAAACATTTTTAACAAAATATCTGGAATTACAGCCCCATGTGGTGGCTCATGCCTATAATCCTAGCACTCTGGGTGGCCAACACGGGTGGATTCCCTGAGCTCAGGAGTTAGAGACCAGCCAGAGCAAGAGTGAAACTCCATCTCTAAAAAACAGTTGAGTGTTGTGGCAGGTGCCTGTAGTCCCAGCTACTTGTGATGCTGACGCAAGAGAATCGCTTGAGCCAAAGAGTTTGTGGTTGCTGTGAGCTATGACACCACAGCGCTCTACTGAGAGCAATAAAATAAAACTGTGTCTCAAAAAAAAATCTAGAATTCAATAAAACACATAATTTTATTTTAAAAGAAATAATTGACATTAATCAATCTCTCTTCTTTTAAGGGTGTTTTTATTTCAATAGATTTAGGGGTATGGGTGGTTTTTAGGTACTCGGATGAATTGTAGTGAGGCGATACCTAGGTTTTCAGCGTCCCCATCACCCCATCACCTTGCACTTGACAGGTAGTTTTTCTCCCCTTGCTCCCCCACCCTCCCTGCTGCTGAGTCTCCGGTGTCCTTGGTACCCACTCTGTACACTCCTGTGTAGCCACAGCTTAGCTCTCCCTTATAAGAAAGAAGATTAAGGCTCTTTTTAATGGTTGCCTAGGAGCTCATGTTTGTTTCTTTGCACCAAAACGCTCTAATACACTTTTGCTTGTTTCAATACATGCAATAGCTATCCATAGTTTGTGGGGGGAAATGGGAATCAAGGTTTTATTTCTTAGGGAAATAGGGAGTTACAGCATGGGTGATCCACAGTTAAGAACAGATTTGGGGTTTTTTTGAGAGTCTCTGAAAGGATGAAAAGTGTTTGTCAAGTGGAAAAACAGCTCATTTACTCACCATCCCGCCTCCTAGGGGTTCTTTGAGTACGACTCCGAGGTACTGCTAAGCTTATTTCTTGCTTTCTTTCTCTCTCGCTCACTTACTCCCACTGAAACATAATTCTCCTTTATTCCCTCCCTAACCGAATCGTACCCATTCTCCAAGTTTGTACCCATGCTCTACCTCCCTAGAGACGGTCTGTCTGCTTGGCCTCACACCCACTTCTTCACTCCACTTTCCCATAGCACTGACTGAATCACTGGTGTGGTCATGACCGGCCCCGGGGTGCACTGCTGCTCTGCACCACACACCCCAGCATGGTCGGGACCAGGACCCGGGGTGCGCTGCTCCTCTGTACCACACACCCCAGCAGCCTCACCCCAGATCACACCGCAGACTCCTCGAGTCCGCGGCTGAATTACTCCACTGCTGTGCCCTATTTCTCGACAGCATACACATTCTCTGGGAATCTCAGTCTATGCCCCCAAAGGACTTTCAGAATGAAATGGAACCAGTAATACAAGTACTCTTTACATAATGAATTAATATTGATTTCTTATTTGCAAGAGGGAACCCCAGTAGACAAATGAGTAAACTGAATAAAACAAAATATTTGGTCCACTTTGTTTACTTTCCATGCCTTCTGAACTTCTGCTCCTTCTCAAGCTCCGCTCTGAAAAACATCTGTCCACAATTCATAGCCACCCAAGCCCTTTTGGAAATGTCTGCCTTTAGTTTCCCCACAAACAAGGGCTGGCATTTCACCTTACTGCTGGTTGTCAACTGTTATAGGCAACTTTTGCCTCTATTCAACAAGAAGATAAAGCCAGATGAAGCACATCAAATTAAGCCAAAGTATATAAGAGAATAAGATGGGATAAAAAGTAAATATTGGTGTTGCAGATATTCATAAATAACAACCTTATGGAAGGAAAGGGAATGGTTTATAGTGACCTACCTTTAACATAAATTTCAAAGAATTCTCATTAAATTCTGAATCTATATTTAAATTTAAGTGTGTATGTAAAAATGATAGCTGGTACAGTAGCCCAGAGGCTATTTCATCAGAATTTTTTTAGAATAGGGTCCAATGCTGCCAGCTTAAATGAAATAACTCATTTAGATAGAAAAATAAAGAGTACATAGGAAGGTGAGGCCTGACCGTGGAGAAAGAGAGGAAATGAAACCAAGTCACAGATGAGAGGTTGGCCTGAATTAATATAGAAGGAGCCTCATCTCATCTTTGTAATTAAATAAATGACCTAAAAATACCTCCACTGAATTGTAAGCTCAAATGTCATTTTTCAATTACTTAGCAATTGAGACAACACCGCTAAGCAGACTTTAAAAGATACTTTTATAAATAACTCGCCAGAGCTCCTGCAGCCTAAACATTTCACTCTTAAGAAATGTCCAGATTCCTCTAAAGGTGATCTGGGGAGCCACAGGGAACTCACAGGGGTGCAAAAGAACATTGCATGATTTCAAGGCAAACACGGTTATAGTCGAGATCAGTCGGACTCCTGAGGAACAGTAGCTGGAGGGAGCTCAGAGTTGCAATGCCATGTTCCTTTTAATGTCATTCTATGTTTTTAAAACTAGGTCTTTGAAAGTTCTATGATAAAAAGCGAAAATCATGTGAAAACCAATGTGAAATAGGAGGTCTCCATCTCTGATCCAAATATTTGAGATTTTCCATGGCCAAAGGCACACACGAGCCTACAGTACATTGTGGTTACTAAAGACAAAATAAAAATAATTTTCTTTTAATGAATGTGCTCTATTTTTTACTTACAACTATTCTATTAAGTTGTTAAATCATGACACTTACTAAGTTGTCTGGTGCTAACAACGTAATGAACAGAATTGTTCAGTATGTTTTTTGGCCTAGAGGCATGAAGAAAAACTACTTTGAGGGGCGGCACCTGTGGCTCATTGAGTAGGGAGCCAGGCCCCATATACCGAAGGTCGTGGGTTCAAACCCGGCATTGGCTGAACTGCAAAAAACAGAAAAATAGCCCGACGTTGTGGCGGGCACCTTTAGTCCCAGCTACTCGGGAGGCTGAGGCAAGAGAATCATCTAAGCCCAGGAGTGGAGGTTGCTGTGCGCTGTATGACGCTACGGCACTCTACCAAGGGCGATAAAGTGAGACTCTGTCTCTACAAAAAAATAAAAAACTACTTTGAGACTAAGGATATAGGGAGGGTAAACAGGAAGTTTGAGAATTTGTGCTATAGCCTCTCGAGTCTATGCTCTTATTTTATTTTCAGTTAAAACACACTTACACACACAGCCCCCACACAGTACATGCACACAGATCCACTGTCATGATATAGATCTTAATTTTTATTATGATCCCAACAAGAACCACAGTTATTCTTAGCTTTAATTCTTTTCTTTTCTTTTTTTTTTTTTTATAATTTAACACCAGGAGCTACCTACCATTTATTGTTCGCTATGAACAAGGATCAGTGCCAGAGACTTGTGTCCCTCAGGAATTGTGGTTCTGCCACATAAAAATAGTGCACAAAGATGTTGTTACTAAACCAAACCAACTGTAATGGTATTGGCAATGATGTGTGCAAAGAATTCAGCTTATTCAATTTTTAGATCTATCCAAAAGGGTAAAGATTCTAAAATTAAGAAATGGCTACTTTAAAGTTTATAATGTGCACATTCTAAATACAGTTTAAATAATCCATGAGATGTGAAAACTATCACAGTGTTTATCATGCATTAGGAAATAGTAGAATTCGGTGGTTAGAAAATAGGATTTGTATCTGAACAAACCTTGGTGCATGTCCCAGCACCACCCCAGCTGACATTGAGGCTTGGAAAAGATGTATGTGTTATTATTGCTAACTTGTCTGTTTTATAGCCTAGTATAGTTTCATCATATTTACAAAGGGGTTAATAAAAGTGTCTACCAGATGAGTTTATAGTGAGCAGTAAATGAAATAATGCATATAAATGCATAGCACTATGTCTAACATTTAACGAATGATGGCTATTAATAGCACACTATATTATAAAGGAAAACAATCCTCCCAATGAATAACTCAAATTACAAATTTAAACTTTTTAAAACTTCATTCCATAGGTGACATTGAACTGTATCTGCTGCCTCATACTGTACGTATCTCCTTTGTCTGCATTCGATTGAAGTGGCACACAAGAAGCTAAGTTTTTCATTGCTCTTCTTGAGAAGGCAGCTTTACGCAAGGCCAGTAAAATAATTAACAGTTAAACCCAAATTTAAATGATGAGGAACAAAGGTTAAACAATGCATCCGAATAACACAAACTACAAAAAGTAGAGCCTCAGTAAAAAGTAAGAGACATTTGATTGATTACCCTTTTCTTAAATTCTTTACCTCTAATTTCCAAAAGCCTGTCCTTGCTTGGTTCATCCTCCTTCTTGGTTCATCCATTTTCTCCTTCTCTGCTTCTTTGCTGACTTTACAATCATTTCATTAAATTATGGAACAAATCACTCATGGCAGAATCTGCTAAAACTCATGAAGGATATCTGGATAGGTACAATGTAACTCTAAAAGAAAGCTTCATAGGAAAAGAATGTCAAGGGAAGAAGGAAAGAAAAGTTATGTTAGAGGCAAGGGAGGAAGAAACTGGTACTGGCTGGGGAGAGTCCAGGAAGCCTTTGTAGAGGAGTCGCCCTTTCAGACGGGCCTTAGACCTCAGGTAGGATTTGGATACGAGGAAACAAGGAGAAGGTAGAAGCAGAGGCACAGAGACAGTGAACACGGCAGTGAATGAGGCATTGCGACAATCCAATTATCCCTCCCACCCCAGGGCTCAAGATGGCATGAAAACTCTTAGTGTCAAAAAATAAGTTTTTAATGCTTCTAACCTTATCAGTAATAAGTAATGTTACTGTTCTGGTTCTAGTTCTGCCATTAACAAGTTATATGGGCCTGAGAAAGTAATGCCATGTGACTTCCAAATGAAGGACATGTCTCTCCAAATTAGGAAAACTGTGTTAAGGGAAGAAGCATAGCTTTCAAGAATGGTATTTAAGGACGTAACTTTTTATGGTGTAAAAAATTAGAATGCTTCCTTAAGAAACATGGTTACGGCTCGGTGCCTGTGGCTTAATGGGGTAAGGCGCCAGCCACGTACACCTGAGCCGGCAGGTTCGAATCCAGCCTGGGCCTGCCAAACAACAATGACGGCTGCAACCAAAAAATGTCCGGGCGTTGTGGCGGGCGCCTATAGTCCCAGCTACTTGGGAGGCAGAGGCAGGAGACTCGCTTGAGCCCAGGAATTGGAGGTTGCTGTGAGCTGTGATGCCACAGCACTCTATCCAGGTGACAACTTGAGGCTCTGTCTCAAAAAAAAAAAAAAAAGACAGCAAAACTATGACATTGTAATTACTTGATAAATTAATAATTGGAAGGACGATTGAAGATGCTTACGTGAATGCAGGTTCATGATATACTGTGCTGCAAAAGAAAGTTGAACTATTTGTTCACTCACCTGGGAATTGGTCCTTGTAATTAACTCGTCTAATATTTTTGTACTTTTAGGCTTGGGGGGAATCTCTTATTCACACATTCATTCAGAAAATATCTGCTAAGTGCCTGCTTTACATCAGCGTATAAATCATTTAAATCTCTTCCACAATCTGCAGGAACTGAGGCTGGACCAAAAGGCCCGTTTTAGATCTTTTCTCTGGCAAAACACGGTTTACTTCCGCCATCTTTTACTGATCGGAGATGCCCTGGGAAGTTTCTTCGCAGGACTCAACATAGGCAGCACAGGACTTCCCAACACTTTGGTTTCCTTTCAGTCTTTTTTTTTTTCTTCTTTGTTGCGTCCACTCCCCCTCAACAGGGTCACACCCACCAGGTCGGAGGGTCCTGGGCCCCCTGGGACAGGCACTTGGCCTAGTCCGAGCTCCTGCAGGTCTCTCCATTACCCTGTGTGGGAAGGATGTGTTCTTCCTGTCTGAAGAAAGCGTTTCTTACACCATATCCTGAGTTTTTGCCTTCCTTTGGCCAATCCTCCGAGCTTTAGTTCTTAATATATTTGCAAGCAATTGGAGGGGGATTTAGAAAAAACTTTTTCTTGTTGAATAATAGCTAGCGTTCAAGACTGGTGTTTTCCTGCGAAACAAACTTGCGTTTCAGAGCTGAACGTGATGTCTTTGTACTTGCCCTATCCTTTCCCTGCAATGCTAAGTTTTATGACCTAACCTTAATTTCAGGAACAATAAGCAAAACAAACAAATTTAAGAGGCACTTCAAGAATATCCTCCCCTGAATGATAACCCACATAAAAGACTCCTAGAGTTCTGATATAAAAATGGCCTGAGACACGGTTTGAGAACCACTGGTTTAAGACTTAAAAAATTTAGTATTTAGGCTCGGTGCCTGTGGCTCAACGGGCTAAGGCGCCAGCCACGTACACCTGAGCTGGCGGGTTCGAATCCAGCCTGGGCCCACCAAACAACAATGATGGCTGCAACCAAAAAATGGTCGGGCGTTGTGGTGGGCGCCTGTAGTCCCAGCTACTTGGGAGGCAGAGGCAGGAGACTCGCTTGAGCCCAGGAATTGGAGGTTGCTGTGAGCTGTGATGCCACCACACTCTATCCAAGGTGACAGCTTGAGGCTCTGTCTCAAAAAAAAAAAAAAAA
>CAUYON010125062.1:0-17065 GCA_963573935.1 Arctocebus calabarensis
CGCCTGTAGTCCCAGCTACTCGGGAGGCTGAGGCAAGAGAATCGCTTAAGCCCAAGAGCTGGAGGTTGCTGTGAGCAGTGTGAGGCCATGGCACTCTACCCAGGGCGATAAAGTGAGACTCTGTCTCTACAAAAAAAAAAAAAAAAAAAGTAAACTGTACTGTTTTAGTGTTTGTTTTCAAAAAGTTCTAGGATACTATGTGTCAACGTTAGCATATAGTTAAAGGGAAATGGGAACAAACTAGAGGTAACTTCTATGTGAGACGTGGAAAGGGGCACACGGGTGGCAAGGCAGCCTGGAGTTGACAGTACTGGGATCTGGCTTTTGTACAAAGGGAGCCGCGTTGTGCAGCCAGCCCCGTGTGGCACTGCTGTGCCGAGACTGACAGCAGCATGGCTCCCATGCTCAGTCCCACAGTTCGACGTGAGTGACATCAATTTTTTTCGGTATCTTTTAATTGACTTTCATGCCTTCCTGTCATTACCCTTCATGAGCAAGCTGGCTAAAACAGTATTCACAACCCCCGGGGACTAGCATAGGAGGCAGCCAGGCCGTGTTTGTTCACTTAAGAGACGGAATTGCAACAGCCAACCCAGTTACATTTTTGCACTGGTGATCTTGCTGCAGATGGGCAAATTTCCCTTGACAAAATTTTCCAACCATCTCCAGAATACACATAGTACCTTTGCAGTTTATATGTTCTTTATGTTTTAAAGGAAAAGAATTCCCAATAAGTATAATACGTATATCTTCATTATAAGATAAACTAGATAAAACAGACGAAAACATCAGAGATGAGCCTAATGTCTCCCCTTATCTACCAACACCAACCCTGGTTTCTTCCTACAGGTGCTTTTACCTGTTTACGTCCTTCATGCGTTTACTATGAAGTCATGTGGTTCTCCACACGGAAAGTACGTAGATTTTTTTAACATACCTGGTGTCAGATTTTACTTAGTATATCTTGTTGTTGTGTTGGAGAAATCTTATGTCAATATACATGAATTAACTGCATGACTATTTCTAATATATAAAAGTGATGAGTAGGATTTCTAATTTAAAAATATAATATCTATAGCTGTTAAAAAAATTATATAAATTGTGTTTGGTACCTAGGCTCCTTAATACCATGACACAGCTGAAATCAGTGAGGTACATCTGTAGTGACATGAAAAAATCTTGTAAAGCACCGTGAGATAAAAAACAATTTATAGATTATGATCCCATATGTAAACATTATTTAAAGAATGTATGTTTATGTGTGTGTGTATGTGTGTTTCTGTGTGAATACATAGCGAAAAAGGTGGAAGAATATATTCCAAATTTTTAAAGTAGATGGTTTTATTTGAGTGCTGGCTTTAGATTCTGGTGTTGGTATGAGTTTTCATCTATTAGTGTCTTCTTTGATATATACATGCATTTAGTTTAGTTGCATTTTGAAAAAACTTAGCCAGAGACAGAGAGCCAGATGAAACATTAATCCAGAAGTTACTATGTATTTACTTTATGCTTAAATTATCCACAGATTATGCTTTTATATTGCATTTATTTTATTCAGCAATAATGCAAATGAATTGAGCTGCATCTCTATGCCAGGCATTACGATAAAAGTGTGAATAAATGCTAAGCAAAACTGTAGCATCTTCCACTGCTCATGGTCACCCCCCCCACCCCAATAGGCTGTTTATCTACATCAGCTGATGGATGTTATTAGACGTCAGCATTTCTCATTCTTGAGCTTTCTGCCCCTGCTCACCCACTGTCCCACCTCGCTATTTTCTCTCATTCCAGCCCACACCTACAATGTCAAATGAATAGTCATTAAAGCACTATTTCATGTAAGAATCATTTCTTTTTTCAACCCTATATAGGAGACAGAACAGATGGAAAATTACCCCTGCTCATCGTTTCCTGAACTTTTTTTTTTTTTAATAAATCATAGCTGTGTACATTAATGCAATCATGGAGTACAATGTGCTGATTTTATATACAATTTGAAATATTTTCATCGAACTGGTTAACATAATTTTCCTGACCTTTTTTAACTGTAGATGATAAGGCAGACTTTGTGAGGTTTAAACAATGTTCCCGTTTGGAATTGTTTCATATGTCCTTAAGTTAGGAAGTGGAAACCCATGTGGACTTTCCTATATAAATAAATGTATCTTTTCACATGGACTCTGCGGTTGACTAAATTTTATTTTTAATATGTTGTTTCAGATCCAATAAATTGTCAGAACTTTGTCAATGTGCTTCTAATTTTCTGCCAGTTTATTAAAGATAATCTGATATAATCTAAGCAGACTTAACCTCCAGTAAAATCGTCTACCATTTTATTTGAATTGATTAATTTCTTCAAGATCCCAGCTTATGTAACTATTGTGTTTATATCGCTATAATGATAACTAAACTGCATTTACTATCAGCAGATAGTCTCTATTTTTCTCTTTCTTGCTTTCTCTCTTACACACTACTAACAAGCCCACATATAATCTGGAAGAGTTCTATTGCCCACTTTAAAAACCACTAAAAGTAAGAGCAATAAGAATTCAATAAGAAATCCAATTTTGTTAGGAGAATCTAATCTCCTGTGGTCTGGAAAAATAGTTTAAACAGAGATAGGCTCTTAAGAACTGAATTTAGTTCAGGGATATTGGTTCAAAAATCTGCTCAATTAGAAACTTACTTTTGAAGCCCCATTTGGGCATTTGCTATCTTCTCCCTTTCCTTATAAAAGGGGCTGTATCAAGTCCCAGTAGTGTATTTTTGATACTGCTTCAATTACAGGCAACTCTTTAACTGATAAACACACTCATCTTTTTCCAGTAACTTCTCAATTCATGTTACAGTTAACATTTACTCTGGTTTCATTTTTGCTTTCACAAACCCGAATATAGCTGCTAGACATGTTATTACTCATTGTTTAACTACTTTTGCTGTTTTATGAATCCCATGACTAATCAAAACAGAGACTTGTTCTGATTACACTAATAAAACTTTTCTTTCCTTTTGTTCAAATTTTCTATCACCCTTAACATAAGTATACCTTGCAACTCTCAAGGTCAAAGCATCGTTGAAAGTGCTTATCATACCCGTAAACTTCAACTACTAAAATTAAAACAAGGGGACCTATATCCTGGTACCCCACATAACCTTCTTTCTCATGCTCTTTTCACTGAAAAATCTTTTAAAAGTTGATTTTAGGTCACACAGAAGCAGAACATTTTTGGAATGCTCCATCCTCTACATACCCTGTGGCCCTATGCAGTTCTCCTTAAATGATACCTGGCAAGTGCCTGATCCTGTTTTAAATGGAGAAGAGGGCATGTTTACATCTTTCCTAGAACAGCAAACAGTCCTCATTGGCTTCATGAATAGGAATTTGTAAATTACCAAGTGATATCACCCTATAACTCTCCAGTTCATATCCCTATCAAATAAGATGATCAGAAACTACGGAACTCATTTAGAAGACTACTTGCTTCTTGTAATGTTAATGATTGTGTCACTACCAAAGAATGGATTCTAAATACTTTAATAACAGAATTGGGAGTTAGCCAGAAACATCTCTGGTGCCTTGCAGCAACCCTTCAGCTAGTGGATTCCCTGGAGCTCACCACTGAAGTGATGCAAATAAATGACTCTCAAACTTTATGTTATGACTTGTGCTTTACCTCCCAGACTTTTATTAGTTAATAATACTTCTATACCCAAAACTGAACATGGACTGTCTTTAAATTGTTTAAATTGTAATTTATCTAATTGTGTTAACCATATTAGTCCAATGGGTATTATTACTGTAATTGAACAACCATCTTTTGTTATGTTACTCAGCCACAGTATGACAAATAAGGCATACAAACTTTAATCAAACTTAATAAGTATTTACACCATGATACTACCCATAGTAATAATAACTTTAATATAGCAAAAATTCATCAAAAAATTCAAACTCATCTGAATGTTTATGGTTCTACTCAACTTGCTAAAGATATTTTTGATAAATTACAGTCTTTTAATCCTTTAGAAAAATTTGAGCATTTTACAATAACATTATTTTATTATGAACTGTAATATTATTTTTATTTTATATCTTTCCTGTCTTCTGCAGAGTTGGAGTCAAAGTATTCCTCCAAATAAAGACAATCCATTCATAAATCAAAGGAAAGGAGGAGAGGTGAAAAGCAGGCTGTGAGACTGGCAGGGCCCTCACAGCCTGGGGAACATTCAGAGAATGAACTCCCAACTGCTTCTTCTCCATTCCCCAAACAGTCATATTCCTTTCTTCATGCTCCTTCTGCCAGAAGTCACATAGCTTTTCCTTTGTCTAGTTAACTATGCAGAGATCCTTGAGGTCTCTTCCTTCTTTCTCCTTGTCATATGCTAACAAAGCTAAGTAGTAACAACCAGGTCACATAGTGGTTTCCTTTGTTTTGTTATCTATGCTGGGATTCTCATGATCTTTCCCTTCTTGCTTCTTGTCATATGTTAATAAAGTTGAGTAGAAACCATTAACAAGATGATTTGTCTTTGTTAAAGTTATTTACATTTTCCTATTGTACTGTAAGACCAAAACTATGTCTTTTGTTTATGCCATTTCCCCATATTGTCTATGCTACCTCCCCCCTGGACAACCCTGTACAGAATACTACAAAATAAAGCTAATTTTGTGCTTTGGCATTGGCTGTAGGCCAGCTCAGTCAGTCCTCCAGGTCCCATCCTTTGTTTCTGTATTTTCTCTTCTGGTGTATTTTCCTCATCCCCCACCCCACTAATTACACTCTGGTTCATTCCCCCTCACTGTGCTGGTTTGCGACAAGTTTTGACATGTACTTTTGCACTGTGCACAATAGGTGAAGTCTCACCAAATACCCTCCCTTCTCCTGGCCTCCCTCCTTGTGTTTCACCTTCCAGACTTTTTCTTGTTAATAATACTTCAATAACCAAAACTGAACAAGGACTCCCTTTAGACTCTCCTTCCTTCCCCTCTCCCTTTCCTTCCCTTCTTCATTCTGGACCTTAGTTGTGCTTTATCATTCACGTGAAAGTGTGGGTGATTATATATTGGTTTCATAATAGTACTGAGTACATTGGATACTATTTCTTCCGTTCTTTTCTCTCTCTCTCTTTTTTTTTTATTAAATCATAGCTGTGTACATTAATGGAGTCATGGGGTACAATATGCTGGTTTCATATACAATCTGAAATATTTTCATCAAACTATTTAACAAAGTCTTCATGGCATTTTCTTAGTTATTGTGTTAAGACATTTATATTCTGCATTTAGTAAGTTTCACCTGTACCCTTCTAAGATGCACTGTAGGTGCATCAATTACCCTCTCTCCACCCATCCTCCCCACTCCCCTAACCTCTCTTGCCCCTTTTCCCATATCCTTATGCTGTAATTGGGTTATTTCATGTTTACATGGATGGAGCTGGAACATATTCTTCTTAGCAAAGTATCTCAAGAATGGAAGAAAAAGTATTCAATGTACTCAGCCCTACTATTTCTTCCATTCTTGAGGTACTTTATTAAGAAGACTATGTTCCAGCTTCATCCAGGTAAACATAAAAAATAAAGTCTTCATCTTTTCATGGCTGCATAATATTCCATTATATACATATACCACATTTGTTAATCCATTCATGAGTCAATGGGGAACTTGGGCTTCTTCCATGACTTGGCAATTATGAATTGGGTTGAAATAAACATTCTAGTGGAAGTATCTTTGTTGTAAAATGGTTTTTGATCATCTGGATATATACCTATTAGAGGAACTGTGGTATCAAATGGCAAGTCTGCTGTTAATTCAATAAGAGTTGTCCAAACTTCTTTCCAAAAAGGATGTATTATGGCTCAGCATGAATAGCTTACTGAGTAGGGTGCTGGCCACATACATGAGGCTGCTGGGTTTGAGCCTGGCCCTGGCCTACTGAGCAACAATGACAAATGCAACCAAAAAATAGCCAGGCATTGTGGTGGGCACCTGTAGTTCCAGCTACTTGGGAGGCTGAGGCAAGAGAATCCCTTAAGCCCAAGAGTTTGGGGTTGCTATGAGCTGTGACCCTATGGCACTCTACTGAGGATGACAGAGTGAGACTCTTGTCTCAAAAAAATACTAAAACAAACAAACAAACAAACAAAAAAGAAACCCCCCAAAGGACATATTAACTTGCATTCCTACCAGCAAGACAAAAGTGTTTCCCTTCTCTTCATATCCAGGCCAAAATCTGAAGCTTTGGAGTTTTGTGATGTGGGCTAATATTAATGAGTTAGATGTTATCTCGAAGTGGTTTTGATTTCCATTTCTTTGATGATTAAAGATGAAGAGAATTTTTTTCATGTGTTTGTAGACCATGTGCCTATCTTCTTTATAGAAACTTCTATTCAAGTCTCTTGCCCACAATGAAATGGGATTACTTGTTCTTTTCTTATTAATTGGTTGGAGTTCTATGTGGATTTCAGAGAAATGTTTGTCAGAAACATAACCTGCAAATATCTTGTCCCATTCTGAGGGTCTTTCCGCTTGCTTTACTTACTGTGCTCTTGGCTATACAGAAGCTTTTAAGTTTGATCAGATCCCAGTAATATATTTTTGTTGTTGCTTCAATTGCCAGGGGAGTCCTCCTCATAAAATATTATCCTGAGCCAATTTCTTCAAGCATTTTCCCTATACTCTCTCTTAGTATCTTTATAGTTTCATGTCTTAAGTTTAAATCTTTTATCCAGTGAGAATCAATTTTTGTTAATGGTGAAAGGTGAAGTTCCAGTTTCAGTCTTCTACAGGTGGCCAGACAGTTCTACCAGCACCATTGGTTAAATAGGGAATCTTTCCCAAATTTATTACTTTGATAGGCTTATCAAAGATCAAATCAAGATAAGTGGCTGGGTTCATCTCTTGGTTTTCTATTCTGTTCCATATATCAACCTCTCTATTTTTCTGCCAGTACTATGCTGTTTTGATCACTATAGATTTATAGTATACCTGAAGTTTGATAGTGTGATTCCTCCTGATTTGTTTTTATTTCTGAGTAATGTCTTGGCTATTCAAGGTTTGTTCTGATTTCATATAAAAGGAAATATAACAATGATGCTTTAATAGGGATTGCATTAAATCTGTAGATTGCTGTGGGAGGTATGGACATTTTAACAGTGTTGATTCTTCCCAGTCAGGAGCATGGTATGTTTTTGCATTTGTTAACATCTTCAGCTATTTCTTTTCTCAGAGTTTCATAGTTCTCTTTATATGTATCTTTCAAATCCTTTGTTAGGTAAATTCCCAGATGTTTCATCTTCTTTGGCCCCACTGTAAGAAGAATAGAGTCCTTGACTATTTTTTAAGCTCAAGTATTGTTGGTATTATAAAAGCTACTGATTTGTAAGTATTGATTTTGTATCCTGAGATATTGCTGTATTCCTTGATCACTTAGAGTTTTGTCATTGAGTCCCTGGGATTTTCCAGGTATAAGATCATATCTTCTATGAAGATTGAGAATTTGATCTCCTCTGACCCTATTTGTATGAACTTCATTGCCTTCTCTTGCCTGATTGTAATAGCTAAAACTTCCATTACTATGTTGAATATAGACAATGGGCATCCTTGTCTAGTTCCAGATCTGAATGCAAATGATTTCAATTTTACTCCATTCCGTGTGATATTGGCTGTGGGTTTGTTGTAGATGGCCTCTATCATTTTAAGAAATGACCCATCTAAGCCTATTTTCTTAAGCGTTCTGATCATGAAAGGACGCTGGATATTATTAAAAGCTTTTTCTGCATCAATTGAGAGAGTAATATGGTCTTTGTTTTGTATTTTATTTATGTGATGTATTATATTTATAGAATTACATATGTTGAACCAACCTTGTAAGCCTGGGGGAACACCAACTTGGTCATGGTATATAATTTTTTTGATGTGATGTTGAATTCTGTTTGCTAGGATTTTATTGAATATTTTTGTATCAATATTCATTAATGATAGTGGTCTATAATTTCCTTCCTTTCTTTCTTCCTTCCTTCCTTCCTTTCTTTTTTTAAATAGAGACAGAGTCTCACTTTATTGCCCTTGGTAGAGTGCTGTGGCATCAGAGCTCACAGTAACCTTGAACTCCTGGGCTTAGGCAATTCTCTTGCCTCAGCCGCCCAAGTACCTGGGATTATAGGTACCTGCCAAAATTCTCAGCTATTTTTTTTGTTGTTGTTGTTGCAATTTGGCCAGGGACGGGTTTGAACCCACCACCTTCAGTGTATGGGGCCGTTGCCCTACCCATTGAGCTACAGGCACTGCCCCTGGTCTATAATTTTCTTTCTTTGTTGGGTCCTTTCCTGGTTTGGAGATCAGAGTGACATTTCCTTTGTAGAATATGTTGGGAAGTATTCCTTATTTTTCTATGTTTTGGAAAAGGTTATGTAATAAAGGTACTAGTTCCTCTTTAGTTCTGTAGAATTGTGATGTGAAACCATCTGGTCCCAGACTTTTCATTTGGGGAGGTTTCATATAGTTGATGATCTTTTAGTGCTTTTTATAGGTCTTTAAAAAATTTCTACATCTTTCCAGCTGAGTCCAGAAAGGTGGCATGCTTCCAGGTATTGGTCCATTTCCTTCAGATTTTCGTATTTCTGAGAATAGAGTTTTGTAGTAATCAGTAAGAATGTTTTGAATTTCTCAGGTGTCAGTGGTAATTTCTGTGTTGTCATTTCTGATTGATGATATTAGGGATTTTATTTTATTTTTCTGTTTCTGGTTAGGTTGGCCAAAGGTTTATCAACTTTGTTCACTTTTTCTTTCTTTCTTTCTTTTGTTCTTTTTTTTTTTGCACTTTTTGGCCAGGGCTGGGCTTGAACCCACCACCTCCAGCATATAGGGCCAGTGCCCCACTCTGTTGAGCCATAGGCACCACGCAATTTTGTTCATTTTTTTCAAGAAACCAACTTTTTGATTTTTTTCATCTTCTTTTTATTTTTTATTTCATTGAATTATAGCTGTGTATGTTAATTCAATCATGGGGTACAGTGTGCAGGCTTCACATACAATCTGAGATATTTTTATCAACCTGATTGATATATCATTCATGAGATTTTCTCATTTACTATGTGAAAACATTTTTGATCTGTATTTAGAAGTTTTCTCCTGACCATTCAAATAAGCACCACAAGTGTGATTTCATCCTTTATCCTCTCTCTCCTCACCCTCTCCCTCCCCTTCTCTCCCTCTCCCCTTTCCCCATCTTGTACAATAATTGGGTTGTAGTCTTCACTTGAAAGATATAAATTTGCTTCATATTAGGAGAGTATACATTGGATACTTTTTCTTCCATTCTAGAGATACTTTGCTAAGGAGAACATGTTCCAGCTCCATCCATGTAAATACGAAAGAGGAAAAGTCATCATCTTTCTTTAAGGATGCATAATATTCCATGGTATACATGTACCACAGTTTATTAATCCATGCGTGGATCAATGTGCTCTTGGGTTTCTTCCAAGACTTAGCAATTATGAACTGAGCTGCAATAAACAATCTGGTGCAGATATCTTTGTTGTAATGTGATTTTTGGTCATCTGGGTATATACCAAGTAAAGGAATTATAGGGTCAAATGGCAAGTCTATGTTTAGATCTCTGAGTATTCTCCAAACGTCTTTCCAAAATGGATGTATTAGTTTGCATTCCCACCAACAATGTAGAAGGGTTCCCTTTTCTCCACATCCACGCCAACATCTCTGGTTTTGGGATTTCATCATGTGGGCTAATCTTACTGGAGTTAGATGATATCTCAAGGTAGTTTTGATTTGCATTTCTCTGATGATTAAGGATAATGAGCATTTCTTCGTGTGTCTGAAGGCCGTGCGCCTGTCTTCTTTAGAGAAGTTTCTTTTCAGATCTTTAGCCCATCCTGTGATGGGATCTCTTGTTCTTTTCTTGCAAATACGTTGGAGTTCTCTGTGTATTCTGGTTGTTAAGCCTTTGTCGGAGGCATAACTTGCAAATATTCTTTCCCATTCTGAGGGCTGTCTGCTAGGCTACCCACTTTAAAGCTCCAGGTACAGTAATGCTCCCAGATTCAGAAAATTCTACAGCGTATGTTACTGGGTGGGGGAAAATGCCTGTTTTAGCATCTTGGTTCCCAAAGACAGTAAATAAAAGTTTCAGGAGTTAGAAAACTCACAAATAATGAAAGGTAAATGACTTTATAGGAAAGAAAAGCTAAACTGATTTCCCTATTAAGTTTGTGAAACAAAATATAGTGTTATTTTTTTCTAGTCATAGATTTTTCCTAAAAGTAATGGGACAACTTTTTTAAAAACAGCATTTTTAGTAGATGCTAAAATGCATTTTATTCTCTTGAACAGAGTCCTTGGCTGTTTTTTTTGTTTGTTTTGTTTTTGCGGTTTTTGGCCAGGGCTGGGTTTTAACCTTCTACCTCTGGCATATGGGGCCGGCACCCCATGTGAGCCACAGGCTCCTCCCGTCCCCGGCTTTTAATGGATGGGAAGGGAGCTTTGCTGCCGTTTCCTGCTCATGCTCGGTGCTCTGCAGACGGGGCACTCTCCAAGGAGAGAACTGGGACTCCGAAGGCAAGGAGGACGTCTGATTTCGGGTCATGAAAGCAGATCTCAGGAGTGTAAGAAGGGAGTTTAGGATTTATGCACACAGGACGCGAATTTCTTCTCATTATTATTATATTGTTAAGGCCTGAGAAAGTAAGAATTATATTCATTTTATAGTCTATGTATCTTTAATTGTTTTTATGCAAGTTTGTGTATTCCATTGTGTTTTAATGAAGAATTATATTTCCTTTTTCCATTTCAGGGAGTGGTTGGACATGACCGCATTCATCCTCAGAAAAGGCCTGAGAGACAGGTTTTATTATTTTCTCCAGAAAACTGACACAGAGGGGTTAAATAATGAGCTCAAGTTCACACAGCAAGTATGTGGGCCAGCACGGCGGGATCCTGGGAGTGTGGTTTTGGAACCAGAGCTCGCACCCCCGTATCAGGCTTGCAGACGGACGTGGACCACGTTACTAAAAGTATACCCAAGTTGGCATTTTATGTGGATAAACATCTTAGGCAAATAACTAGATAAGGAAAGAATTTTAAATAGACATTATAGAATATTAATAAGTTATGAAATAAACATTCACTTAAAAGGCATGTCATGCCCCATGAATAGACCAGATAATGCTTTTATTTTTTTATTAAGTGAAAAGCATAAGATTTCTATGCCCCAAACCTGACCTGTCCCATTTTGTTCTGCCAAAGAAAAAGGGAAGCATCTATTAGATATAACATAACAAAGGCTTTGTTCGGTGATATATGCACTGGAATTTTAATGTTATACTTTTCCTATAAACATGCTTTTAATGAGGCAGTAAACTGTATTGAGCTAAAGATGAAAATAATTGATCCATTTCAAGCCATTAAGGCAGTTTTTTTTTTTTTTAACTTTACTTTCATCTTACTTTTCATTTTCATGGAAAGTACAGAGGTAATAGCAGATGAATTTCAATTAGTTCCAATTAGTGCGATAAACTGTTATAATGTATCGGGTTGCTGGGTTCTCTCAGAGCCCCCGCCAACGCTCCACGTTTTGTTGCAGTTGAAAGCACCGTTTGAACCGGTGATGTCAGCGCAGCTCCCTGAGCAGTTCTAATAGTTTAGGGTAATTTACGTCCCTAAACCCATCCAACTCCACAGCTGAGGAAACAAGGTCCTTCCAGCTAGACTAATTCCATCACAGAACCTCCCTGTTCTCCTTTGCAAGCAGAGGACGTTGATGTGAAACAGGACCTGAAATCCGGTGGTGTCTGTGTGTTATTTCCAATGGGCAGCACCAACCTCCTCTTGGGAACGTCCATTGCTCCTGGCATCCACCATCCTTCTAGAATAATCCCTCCACCATTCTCAGGGAACATGAGCCCCTCTCCTCACATCCCTGTGCTTTGCTCAAGTCAGGCCTGGCTTTCCCAGGACTCAGGGTGTGGTTCCAGACGGACATGCCTTCCACGCACAGCCAGGGAGCCACCGTGACATCTTTGCTCAGGCTCCTGGGAGGAGGGGACTGTCCTCAGCTCCCTTGCCCCAACTTGCACCCTGAACTATTTAGGAAAGAGGAGATTCGCCCCGAGGAAGTAAAAGTAAGCTACTATGAAAAGATGCCCACATTTCTTCTGTCACTAGGGTGACATGAGATATCCGTCAACAGTGAAAGACAGCACTGTCCATCATCCAGGATGCACTAGACTTCTAGTTTCTGGCTTCAAATCCCGTCAGCCCGTAACTGACTCGGTGACAAGTTAGAAGCGGCTGTGCCAACAGGACCACCAGGTGGAGCAGGGTGACTCCTTCCAGCCGTCACCTGCTGCCTCAGCCAGCTACTGCTGTCCTCAGTCGCGCTCTCCCTGCTGTGTGGGCACTCAGATGGAAGGCCACCTTCCTAAAGTGCTGTTCATGCATAGCATCACCCCTGGCCACCCCCTAGACAGTAACCAGTTAAACCTGGACCTGGCAGGACACATGGGGTCTGCCCCAGGGTCTGCCCCGCCTGCTCCTGCCCCCTCATCTCCTGTGCTGCCCTTCACAGACTCTGCTCCGAGAGGATATTGGCCCAGTGTCTTCTGGACACAACCCCGCTTCTCTCTCTCACTGTTTGCTTATCCTCCCCTCCTTTAAGGCTCAGCTCAAATCCTCCCATCTCAGGGAGGCCCAAGGCCTCACAGCCCCAAGGTGCTCTTGAAGACCACAGAGCCTCTGCAATCGATTGGCACCTGGTGTACAGGAACCCCCCTATTGCATAGAGATGAGCTCCTCGACTTCACCATCAGCAGGGGCAGGGGCTGAGGTACAGAAACCCCCCTATGCATAGAGATGAGCTCCACCCTCCTCTCACCAGGTCCTCTGAGGAAGCCCCCGTGTGTGGCAGTGATTTCCTCATATACAGTAGTAACAGCATCACTGTGTTTTATAGAGTATAAAACTCTGCATGAGAGACTGTCCTGAGTATGGCAAGTGCTACCTCATTTGTCTCATTTAAAGCTCATAGCTACCTTTATAAGGAAGCTGTTACTCAGAAACTAAGACACAGAGAGATTAAGTAACTTGACCCAGAACATGGTGAGTCCAAGATTTGAAACCAGGCCGTCGCTCCAGGCCCCAAGCTAGACTGCCTTGATCCGTGACTGCTATTCCTGATGAAGATCTTAGCTTTAGCCAGCATGTTATTACTCTCATTAAGGGCAAAGGAATTTTCAAAGATGCCATCAGTTTCACTCAAGGGTTCACCTGGCCTTCTTCTCAATTGGCCATCAATTGACAGATTAGGCTGACTGGACAAGTTCTGATGAGACTCACCATGTGTGGGGAGGGGACAGGTCACATTCGTTAAATTACTTAGGGAGCATCCCCTGCCTGCCAGGCAAGTGACGCTGAGATAAAGAAGAGCATGTGTGATGCGCTCTGTGTCTCACAAACACTGATGCAAAAAATGATTTTCTTTTTAAAAGGCCACTCTGGAAAGACCACTAGGGTTTCCATAATATTAGAAAGGATTCGAAAGCCCAGGAATGAAAATGAAGTATTGCACCCCAACTCTCAGTTAAGAAACAGAGGTCACCAAGGTGTCTCGAACGTGTATTGACGCCTGGATCTGCCCTCCCTTCTAAACACCCTGCAGCCTGCAGAAAGCCATGGTGTATTAAGGATGCTTTGCTTGGAGACCTCGGCGGGCATAACACTTTCTGTTGTTGATTCTCGGCTCTCGGGTGTAGAAAGGCTTTCTAAGGGCAACTGGGTGGGACTATCTTAGACCCTGTGTGCTCTGGAATTGGGACTGTCGCCAAGTGATGCTGCAAGAATAAGACCTGAATGGACACGAAGTCACGTCTGCATTTGACTCAAATGATGGGACAGCTACAGAGACAGAGTTTCCTGAAGGCAGGGGGTCAGTATTTATTTTTTATTTTTTATTTTTTTTAACTTGAGAAGTCTTTTGAAAAGGGCCTCTACACAGAGTTAACTTAACTTGGCCAGGTCAGATTTCTCAGATAGGTCCCATACCTGGTCCTAGCATCTGAGTGTTAAGAGCACCTGCCTGGGAGGTGCCCTGGGGAGTCATTGAGCACCAGACCCAGGGAAACATCACCTACATTTAAGACAAGAAACCAATTTCCCTGTATTTCTTATCCTGGCTGTTTAGTGGACAAAAGCAGGCACTCAGAATGGCTTTATGCAGTGGCTGATGGGAGACATTTCTTAAATCTTGAGAAAACATTCCCATTTCGTGGGCACCTGAGCATCGCCATCTCAGACAACTGGTTAAGTCAGCAGAATGGTGCTGACGCTCTTCCCATCCAAGAAGGACGAGAGCCATGGCTGGAGCCACCTGAAGGAGCCCACAGAGCAGTGACTTTCAACTGGTGTGCCAGGAAAATTCGTAAAGACCGTTAGTTAAATTATTTTTGAAAGAAGTTCAAAACACAGTAAGCATATTCCTTTTTTCACTCTTCTTTTTGATCGACATAATTTACATGTGACATGGAATTTTAACTATAAGTTCGAGCATGTCATGAGATAAAAAAGGCTCTGAAAAACACTGCCTAGAGCTTATTTCTTTGGGATTTCTAAATTCTCTGCCATCAATGTTCAACCTTAAGAGTGTGCTACCTTCAAAGGCTTTTTTATTGGTCGAATTCTCTGTCCTAACATGCAAAGCAGTCAAAGGTTCAGAGTTACAGCGCCACACACTACTGGGATTGGGTGCAATCCTAAGACATACCGTGGGTTTTGTATTGAACCACTAGCTTTTGTGTTTTTAGGTAGTTTCAGTTACATTTTGAGGCCTGGACTTGATGAAATGGTAATTATTTGTCATATATTCTTTCATAAAAGCAGGGTTCTACAAATTATCACCTATCTTTGCAAATAAGTTTCACTGGCACCCAGCCATGCTCCTTGGTTTATGTGGGGTCTGTAGTTGCTTTCTGGCTAACATGGCAGAGTTGAATTGGTGCAGCAGAGACTGCCAGACCTGCAAAGTCTGAAACATTTACTATCTGGGACTTGACGGCAAAAGCTTTCTGACCCCTGGATTAGAAAATTCACTACGTCTCCATAGGTCTTGGAGACCATACATAGCTACAAAAGTGGAATAATACCAACTTCGGATGCAGATGCAAAAATATTTGACTACAAATTTTAAATATTTATTGCTGGTGTATCTCTATATATTCCATCTCAGCCCAAAGGTTCCAGACCTAGCTGGTTTTATGGGTGATTCTTGCCTAACCTTTTAGTTACTTTTAGCTTTCCATATTCCCGTTTGGGAATATGAAAGCTTCCCAAAGTGCTGAGACTAGAATACCCTTGAATCCAAAAACCTAACAAAGAAAGCATGAAAGAGAAAACTATAGGCCAATCTCATTTATGAATTTAGAGGCAAACAGCCTATGAATATCAGCAAATTGAATCCAGTAATGCACTGAATGCTATTTGACATCTATTAAAAAATTATAAATGTATTAAGTTCATAACTTATTAACTTAGTAAAATGTAGTAATGTTGCAAAGAATTCATTGATACCTAAATTGTCCATCCCAGATCAGAAGAAACTGTTAATTTTAATGTATTATTTATATTAAAGATATAATTAAATTCTATTTAAATATATACATTACATACATTTACGTCCTGAATTTACACGTGATGCCCACTCTGTGCACGTACTGAATTGAAGGTCCGGAATCACAGCTCTAACTGCAGATGGGTGTGTAACTCCACCAGTCACTGACCCTCCCTGGGCGTTAGGCAGACCGGAGGGGCCGCACCATGCGTTCTCGACACCTTGACTTCCAAGTGTCAATTCAAGACAGACAGGTAGCCAGGCCCCATTCTGGTTATTTAACAAGCTGAACAATTTCAATGCAATCCGAGCATAGAGAGGAAGATGCTTGAGGAGGTGCATCTGAGTGGCACAGGCATTTGCACGGATGTTTTACTTTCTCATTTCAATTCAAAAAGCAGCATGCAACTTGAATCTGTGTATTTGTGGGAAGGACTACACAGGCAACACCAAGAAAGAGAACAATGGGTCGCGAGAAGAAGAAAGGCCCTTCCCACACAGGCCGTTCTTTTTCTTCCTAGGTCTTTTCAGCTTCACAAAAGGAGACATATTTTCCATATAATTGCTAAACATGTTTGCTTATTAAATTATTCTTTAATTAGTTAATGATTTTAGCCATGCTTTGCTCTTCAGATATTCATTTTGTGTAATAAAATAATTATAGATAATTAAACTATCTCAAGCCTTTTTCTTTCCCCCAGCAAACATGCTGGGTATCCAAAAATGACAACAAGTTGTAAATTAATCTGGAAAACAAAGCATGACAGATGAATGATTTGGTTGGAATTAATTAGGCACTAATTATATGCTGGAACTAGATGAAGAATGAGACTCATTATAAAGATAAAACACTGTTCTGAAAGATGCAGTTACCCACATCCTTACCTTGGGAGGTGATGGAGTTGTTCCGCATCCAAGCCAGCGCCTTGAGGCAGTCCTCCTCGTCACTGAGAGTGAAGTGATTGCAGGGGACCTGCCCCGTGTAGCGGCGCCCGCTGCTGTGGGGCACCTCCCGGTTTGTCAGGTGCTGACTGATGTCGGCCCCCGTGGGGCATGGGACCTGAGGTGTGTTAGAGAAATGCTACTTCAGAGGTGACAGGAGATGTAGACATAGCAATATCCAGCACCGGTATGACTTTTTCTGTTTCCAGATACAATCAGTCAGGTTTTCTTTTTTTTGTAGAGACAGAGTCTCACTTTATCACCCTCGGTAGAGGGCCATGGCATCACACACCTCACAGCAACCTCCAACTCCTGGGCTTAGGTGATTCTCTTGCCTCAGCCTCCCGAGTAGCTGGGACTACAAGCGCCCGCCACAACGCCCGGCTAGTTTTCTGTTTTGCAGTTCGGCCGAGGCCGGGTTTGAACCCATCGACTTCGGTATATAGGGCCGGCACCCTACTCGATGAGCGATAGACGCCACCCTGAAGCACTCTTTAATTGGTAATGA
>CAUYON010125064.1:0-13042 GCA_963573935.1 Arctocebus calabarensis
TTGAGTCTTTTCCTGGTATAGGGATCAAGGTGATATTTGCTTCATAGAATATATTGGGTAGTATTCCATCTTTTTCTATATTTTGAAAATGGTTGAGTAATACGGGTACTAGTTCCTCTTTAAAGGTTTGGTAGAATTCTGACGTGAAGACATCTGGTCTCTGGCTTTTCTTTTTAGGGATATTTTGTATAGTTGATGCTATTTCAGAACTTGATATAGGCCTGTTCAACATTTCCACTTCATTCTGGCTGAGTCTAGGAAGGTGGTGTGCTTCCAAGTATTGGTCAATTTCCTTCATATTTTCGTATTTTTGAGAGTAAAAGTTTTTGTAATATTCTTTAAGGATTTTTTGAATTTCTGAGGGCTCTCTTTTTATTTCTTCTTTAGCATTTCTGATTGATGAAATTAGAGATTTTACTCTATTTTTCCTGGTTAGGTTAGCCAAAGGTTTATCTAGTTTATTGACCTTTTCATAGAACCAACTTTTTGATTTATTGATCTGTTGTATAATTCTTTTGTTTTCACTTTCATTTAATTCTGCCCTGATTTTGCTTATTTCTTTTCTTATGCTGGGTTTGGGATTGGAATGTTCTTCCTTCTCCAGTTGCTTGAGGTGTCCCATTAAGTTGTTAACTTCCTCTCTTTCCGTTTTCTTGAGGAAGGCTTGCAATGCTATAAATTTGCTTCTTAGGACTGCCTTTGCAGTGTCCCAGAGGTTCTGATAATTTGTGTCTTCATTGTTGTTTTGTTCCAAAAATTTGGTGATTTCATTCTTAATCTTGTCTATGATCCAGCTATCATTCAGCATAAGGTTATTTAGCTTCCGTGTTTTTGTTTGTGTATGCAGATTCATGTTATTATTGAGTTCAACTTTTATTCCATGGTGGTCCAAGAAGATGCAAGGAATAATTTCTATTCTTTTAAATTTGCTGAGGTTAGACTTAAGAACTAAGATGTGATCGATTTTGGAGTATGTTCCATGAGCTGATGAGAAAAATGTATATCCCATTTTATTAGAATGAAATGTTCTGTAGATGTCTGTTAAATCCAGTTGTTGAATGGTTAAGTTTAAATCTAAAATGTCTTTACTTAACTTCTTCTTGGAGGATCTATCCAACACTGTAAAGGAGTATTAAAATCTCCAACTACTATGGAGCTGGAGGAAATCAAGTTACTCATGTCTATTAGAGTTTTTATTGTAAATTGATGTGCATTCTGGTTGGGTGCATAAATATTAATAATTGGAATCTCATCATATTGAGTATTACCTTTAACAAATATGAAATGTTCATCTTTATCTTTCCTTACTTTTGTTGGTTTAAAGCCTATAGTATCCATGAATAAGATTACAACCCCTGCTTTTTTCTGTTTTCCATTTGCCTGGAATATAGATGACCATCCCTTCACCTTGAGTCTATACTTATCTTTTAAGTTAAGATGAGATTCTTGTATGCAGCAGATATCTGGCCTGAGTTTTTGTATTTAGTCAGCCAATCTATGCCTCTTTTAGGACAATTTAAACCATTCACATTAATTGAAAATATTGATAAATCTTTCAAAAGTCTAGTGGACATTTTTAATCCTTTCATCACTGTGGAAGTTTGAATTTGATAAAAAGATTCTAGATGAGTGTACTTTCGTTGTGGAGGATTACGCTGATCATTATGGAGAATAGGTCTGATAATATCCTGGAGAGCTAGTTTAGTTATAGCAAATTTCTTCAACATGTGGATGTCATTAAAGTATTTAATTTCTCCATCATAAATGAAACTCAGTTTAGCTGGATACTGGATCATATGTTGAAAGTTCTTTTGTTTTAGGAGATTAAAAGTCGATGACCATTCTCTCCTAGCTTGAAAGGTTTGATCAGAGAGATCTGCAGTTATCCTAATATTCTTTCCCTTGTAGGTTATGGGATTTCTTGCATCTGGCTGCTTTCAAAATCTTCTCCTTCATATTAACTTTAGGGGGATGTCTTATTTGTGTTGAGTCATCCTGGGGTTCTGAAACTGTCTGCTATCTGAATTTTAGAATCTTTTGGCATGTCTGGAAAATTCTCTTTCATAATCTTGTAGAGAAGAGACTCTGAGCCTTGTAATGCCACTTCGTCATTTTCAGATATCCCTATAAGGTGAATATCGGTTTTCTTCGAGTTATCCCAGAGCTGTCTGAGAAAATGATCCATTTTTGCCTTCCATTCCTCTTCCTCTTTGTAGGTTTTGGAGCATTCAAAAGCTTTGTCTTCAATGTCAGAAATCCTTTCTTCTACTTGCTCCACTGTTGCTGAGGGATTCTACTGTGTTTCTCAAATCTTTGAGGGCTGCACCTTCTTGTCTCAATGTGTCAAAATCTTTGGTCATTTGGTCTTTGAATTCCTTGACCCCTTTGAGACAATTTTTGAAATGCCCCCTAAATTTCTAAATCCAACCTTTCCTCTATTTTATTAATCTTGTTTGCAATCCAAATTCTGAATTTGATTTCTGACATCTCAGCCATCTGTTTATGCATAGGATTATCATTTGCATCCACCAAATTGTTCCTTGTGGGGTTGATCTACTCTGATTGTTCATGTTTCCAGAGCTTTTCTGCTGATTCCACCCCATGATTATTTTACACTGTTTGGCTGGATGAGTAGATAAGGACAAATTGGGTTGGGGGTTCTAGGTGTAGTGATTGACCTGTCCTTTGCCTGAAAGCTGGGACTGGTGTCTGTACCTTTTCCTCTAGAGTTTTGCCAAGGACCCGTATAGTGCTACTTCTTGCAAAACTGGGGACCTTCTTGGTGTGGTGGGGTTAAGTGGCTCTGTCCTGTTTTCAGCTGGTCTCTATTTTACCCTAGAGAATCAGTTACTCTGGATTTGAAGTCTGAGCTGTGGAGAAATACCAGCAGTTAAGTCACCGCACTCCCCACAGGCAACAATTGGAAAAGGAAAATCAAACTTTCCCACTACCACACAACCAGGGTACCACTTTGGAAAGTCCTCGGGTTATTGACCCAGTTGAACAGGTCCCAATCAATTGTCACAGCCAGCACTGGCCTCAAATGGAAGAGTTGAAAAGTCTCTGGCAACTAGATAGCTGGGGTCTGCTGGAAGATCTAGTATAACTCACTCTGGTGCTCTGTGAGCTCAGAAGGGCCCTCTAGCAAGTAGGTTAGTCTGGGAAGGTTGTTGCCACCTTCCCCTCCTTGCCCCTCTGTCACACCCAGTCACCGGTTACCTTGCAGGGCTATGATCCAGTTTCCTCCAATGAGCAGATGCTCCAGAGGTGTGTGCCTGTCTGGGTCACAATGAGGTCTGTGGCTCCTCAGCCAGTATGCCACTCTCTGTCACTGTTTGGCAGGTGGAGGTGAGGCCTGACAACCTGGGTACTTGATACGGGCTGCGGCGATTCACTCAGTTCCAGCCCTGTCCCTGATTGATGTTGCTGGTAGAACAGAACAAGTTGGCAGAATTTGTTTCTTTCCCCTGTGGATCAGAAGTTGGGCTGCAAATGGGTTTAATTCTGTGAATTCCAGCCCTTTGTCTCAGCTTCCATCCCCTGAGGGCTAAGTGTGTCTGAAGCTGAGTAAAGCAGTCTCTGCACTGGGAATTGGCCTTCTCTATGGGCATTCTAATCCCCACACTCCACCTCACCCGGTACCACCTCAAACATACCCTTCACTCCCAGGGCCTGCACCTCTGCCACAGGACCTCTCTGCCAGTGGCTGCCACTGGAAAAGCTGACTGGCTTCCCCTGGCTGCCCAGAGAGACTGGGAGTGTCTCCTCAAAACATCCCCAGGGGTGCGAGCCCCACTGCCATTGTTCCTGCAGCTGTGGTTGCCGCTCTGCCCCTAAGGGGACTGCCCTTCCAACTCGACCTCCTCCGGGCTCAGTTTCCTCTCACTTTTCCAAAGCCGGAAAATCAGCACAGATCAGCAACAGTCCATGCCCCATCCACAACCCTCAAGAAAATGTCCAAGAATCTGGACTCCATGGGAGACAGGCCTCCCGACTTTGGGGTGAGAGTGAAGGGGAGTGCCAGGAGTTCAAACTTGCAGGTAGAGAATATATACAGTTTTATTCCTGGCAGGAGAGGGCAATGGCATCCTAGTAGGGGAAGGAGGTCTGGTTTTTAGAGGGTCTGTCCTGTGGGGTAGAGTGGGATGACATGTGAACTTTGCTTGCTTGTTTGTATGGAGGTATGGAGTATACTGTGAGCCATTCTCATGGGGGAGGGGACTTCTGTCCTCTTGGTGATGTGCTCTATACCTTTTGTTTGTGTCCTTGGGGTCGCAGGTCGCTCCAGCAGGGTTGATATGCATTCTTTGACCTTCTCTTTTGGCTCAGATTCAAACCATTGGCTTTCTTGCTAAATTTCCATCCTTCAACTCTCCTTCTAGATGGGAGCCTCTGCAGAAAGCTGGCTACAGACCACCATCTTGACTTTGAGTCCAGCTAAGTGTATTTTTAATTTGCATTTCTGTAATGACTAGATATGTTGGAACTTTTTTTCATATACCTGTTGGCCATTTGGATATCTTCTTTCGAGAAATTTCTATTTAAGTCCTTTGTCTGATTTTAGTAGGATTTTCCTGTTACTGAATAGTAGCTCAGTTTTCTTGTTACTGAGTAATTTGATTTCCTTGTGTATTTTGAGCATGTTGCATAAGCCCCTTATCTGATGTATGATTTGCAAATATTGTCTCTTAATCCTTGGGGTGTGTTGGTTCTTCAATCTATTGATCCCCTAGCTGTGCATATGCTTTGTAATTCAGTGCAATCTCATTTGTTTATTTTTGTTTTAATTACCCATGCTTTTGGAGTCATACCAAATAAATCTCTGCCCACACATTAGTGATGAAGTTCTTATACCAGGTTTTCTTCTAGTAGTTTTATATTTTCATGTCTTACCTTTAAGTCTCTCATCTATTTTAAGTTGATTTTTATGTAAGGGGAGATATAGGGGTCCACTTTTACTTTTCTCTGTGTGAATATTCAATTTACCTAGAACCATTTATTGAAGAAAATTTTCTTCCCCCATTGTGTGTTCTTGGCACCTTTTTCAAAAATCATTCCTTATAGATGTATGATTTTTATTTCTGAGCAATCCATTCTGTCCCATTGATCTATATCTCTGTTTTTATTCCAGTACCATGATGTTTTGACTATTTATTATAGCTTTGTAATATATTTTTAAATCTGATAGTGTGATGCCCCCAGGTTTGGTCTATCTGATCAAAATGACTTTGACCATTTGGAGTCTTTTGTGATTGCATACAAAGTTTAGAACTATTTTCTATTTCTGTGAAAATAACATTGACATTTTTATAGGAATTATATTATATCTGCAGATCATTTTGGAGATATTGATTCCTCCAGTTCATGAACACAAGGTGTCTTTCCATTTATTTATGTCTTCTTTAATTTCTTTCATCAATGTGTTATAATTTTCAGCACACAGATCTTCCACTGCCTTTGTTATATTTACTCCTAAATATTTTCTAAGCTATTGTAGGTGGATTATTTTCTTAATTTTTTTTCCAAGATGTTGATTTTTGTTAATTGATTTTTGCATACTGCAAATTTGCTGAATTTGTTTATCAGTTTCAACAGTTTTTTGGAGGGAAAGTCCTCTAAATTTTCTTTGTATAACATCATATCATAAGCAGAGACAATGTCATTTACTCTTTCCTAATTACAATCCATTTCTTTTTTTCTTTTGTCTAATTGTTCTGAATAGAACTTGTACTATATTCACAGAAATAGTGAAAGTGGGTATTCTTGTTTGTTCCTTGATCTTATGGAAAAATCTTTCAACTTTCTGCTGTAGAGTATGATGTCAGCTGTTATGTATGACTTATAGTGTATTGAGGTACTTTCCTTCTATACTTAATTTTTTGAGAGTTATTATGAAAAGTTATTGGATTTTGTCATATAGTTTTTCTCCTTCATTCCTTTAATATGGTGAATTTTATTTATTTATTTATTTATTTATTTATTTATTTATTTGTGTATGTTGAACCAACCTTGCATTTTAGGGATAAATCTCATTGGATCATAAAAGATGATTCTTTTAATATACTGTTCAATGTGGTTTGCTAGTATTCTCTTGAGGATTTTTGCAACTATACCCATCAGTGGCCAATACCAATGGTTAACTTATGTTAAGTTTTTAACTATAATGTTAACTAAACTAAAACTTAAGTGATTAAATTTTCTTAAGTTTTTACCTATCAATGATTAATTAAAGTGTAATTGGATCAAATTCTTCAAGCAAAAGTAGTTTTTTTGGTCTGGCTTTGTTATTGAGATTTTGCTGGCCTTGGAAACTGAAGGTATTATCAATTTTTTTAATTTTTGGAAGAATTTGAAAAGGTTTGGTATTCATTCTTCTGTAAATGTTTTGGAAGAATTCAACCATGCTGTTATCTGGTCCTGGGATTTTTTTGACAATAGACTTTCAATTACTGATTTAATCTTACTCATTTTTGGTCTGTTCAGATATCCATTTACTTTTTTATTAAATTTGTGATTCAGTCTTGTTAGATTATATGCTTCTAGAAATGTATAATTTTTTATAGTAGTAATATGATCCTTGAATTTCTATATTATAATGTCTTTGAGTATCTTTTTTTTGTTGTTTAGTAAGAGTTTGCCAATTTGTTTAGTGTTTTAAAACACTAATTCTTAGTTTTACTGATCTTTTCTATTAGCCTCTATTCCATTCACTTCTATTCCAATCTTTGTAATTTATTTCCTTTTACTAACTCTGGGCTTAATTTATTCTTTTTCTAATTCCTTGACATGTTCTTTAGGTTGTTTATTTGAGATATTTCTTCTTTTCTGATAGAGGCATATACTGCTGTGAATGTCCCTCTTAGAATTGCTTTGACCTCATTCCATATGGTTTGGCATATTTTTATGTTTATTGTCTCAATATTTAAAAAGAAGTCCTCTTTAATTCCTTGCTTGAGACATATTGTTTAATTCCTACATATTTTTTAATTTTATGTAATTCTTCTTGTTGATTTTTGGGTTTATATCACTGTAGTCAGAAGAGATATTTGATATGATTTTAATCATTTTAACTTTGCTAAGATTTCTTTTTTGGCCTAATATACCTATAATATATACTGGATGATGTTTTATATGCACTTGAAAAGAATACATATTCTGTTGCTGTTTGGCAAAACACTCTATATGTATCTTTTTTTTTTTTTTTTAGAGACAGAGTCTGACTTTATTGCCCTCGGTAGAGTTCTCTGGCATCACACAGCTCACAGCAACCTCCAGCTCCTGGGCTTAGGCGATTCTCTTGCCTCAGCCTCCCAAGTAGCTGGGACTATGGGTGCCCGCCACAACACCTGGCTATTTTTCTGTTTTGCAGTTTGGCCAAGGCTGAGTTTGAACCCACCACCTTTGGTATATGGGGCCGGCACCCTACTCGGTTAGCCACAGTCACTGCCCTCTATATGTATCTTTTAGGTCTATTTGTTTAAAATGAAGTTTAAAACAATGTTTCCTCATTAATTTCCACCTAAATTATTTGTCCAATGTGGAAAGTGGAGTATTGATATTCCCTACTATTACTGTGTTGCAATCTATGCCTCTCTTTTGATTTCTTAATGTTTGCTTTAAATACACATTTAGGTGCTGTATATAGTATTTACAATTGCTATATCCTCTTGATGAAATAATCCTTTTGTGACTACATAATGATCTTCTTTGTCTCCTTTTATAGTTTTGACCTAAAGTCTATTTTGTCTAAAATAAGTATAACTAACCCTGTTCTCATTCTATTTGCACTTATATCAAATATTTTATATATCCCTTCCTTTTTAGATTTTTTTAAGATGAAGTGAGCCACATTCAGGTAGCATATAATTGCACCTATTAAAAAATTTTAAAATTCATTCAGCCGCTCTGTTCCTTTTGGTTGGAGAATTTGATCCATTTACACTTAAAGTGATCATTGATAGGTAAAAACTGAATAGGGCCATTTTATTAATTATTTTCTGATTGATTCTTTGATCTATGTTTCTTTCTTCTACTCTTGCTTTCTTCCTTTGCAGCTTGATAGCTTTCAATAGTGGAATCTTTGGGTCTTTTCCTTTTGTCTTTTGTGTTTCTGTTATAGGCTTTTGTTTTATGGTTACCCTGAGTTTTATATAGAACATCTTATACTTTTAACAGCCTATTTTACATTGATAACAACTTACTTTTGATTGTAAACACGGTTCACACTCTATTTCCCCTCCTCTCATATATTATGTTTCTATATCACACTTTACATCTTTTTATAATTTGCATCCTCTAACAAATTGTTGTACTTTTAGTTGTTTTAAATAATTTTGACTTTTTACTTATATATTAGAGATATAAGTGATTTCTCCACTGCCAATATTATAATTTTAGGGGTTTGACAATGTATTCACTTCTACTAGTAAATTTTCTATAGTCATAAGTTTTCATGTTACTAATTTGAGGATTCTTCCTTCAGCTCAAAGAACTTTTAGCACTTGTTGTGTAGTGGGTCTAGTGGTGATAAAATGTCTCAGTATTTGTCTAGAGTAGTGGTTCTCAATCTTTCTAATGGCTCCTAATGCTGCAGCCCTTTAATATAGTTTCTCATGTTGTGGTGACACCCAACCATAAAATTATTTTCATTGCTACTTCATAACTGTAATTTTGCTGCTGTTAAGACCCATAGTGTAAATATCTGATATGCAGGATATAGTTTCATTGTTACAAAGGTGTCACAACCCACAGGTTGAAAATTGCTGGTCTAGAGACTGTCTTTATTGCCTCTTCATTTTAGAAAGGAATATTGTTGGGTATAATATTCTTGATTTGCTGGTTTCTCTCTGTCACACATGTGCTCTTCCTCTCTCTCTTTCTCTCTGGAATTTGAATATATCATTCCATTCCCTTCTGGCCTACAAGGTGACTACTGAGAAATTCACTGATAGGTGGGAATTCCCTTATATGCAATGATTTTCTTTTCCATTGCTCCTTTCAACATTTTAACTTTTGGCAGTTTGATTATGCTATGTATACTTGAATTCCTCTTATTTGGTGTCCTGGCTCTGACTTTCTTTTTCTTCTTCAGACTTAGGAAGTTTTCTACCATTATTTCCCTAAATGTGTGTTTTGTCCCTTTCTCTCTCTTCTTGTTTGGCACAGCAGTAATGTTTAAGGTATTGTATTTAATGTTATCCCATAGTCTCTAAGCTACTTTCACTCTTCATCATTATTCTCTTTATCATTTTTCTCCTTAGATTAGATGATTTCTAGTGATCTGTCATTGAGTTCAGTGACTCTTTCTTCTACTTGATCCAGTCTTCTGTTGAATCCTTTATTGAAATTTTCAATTTAATTATAGTATTCTGCATATCTATAATTTCTATTTGGTACTGATTTTTACTTAATATTTTCTGTTGTTGTTCTCTATTTGGTCTTGTGTTGCTATCTTAACCTCAGTGAGAATCTTTATAATTATCTTGGATTCTTTGTTGGAGAAATAACACATCTTCACCTCACTCAGGTTCATATCTGGAGATTCAGCTTACTTTTTTATTTGGAATATATTGCTCTGTTTGTTCATTTTTCTTGGTCTCTGTTCCATACATTAGGTAACTATGTCACTCAGTCTTGTGAACTGGCCTAATGTAAAAGAAATATATCCCCAATGTCTCTTTGGTGGCTCCCCAGTGCTTAGGAAGTGCTGATCCCCAGATCAGCAGTCCAAGACTGTTAAGGTAGGAGCAAGACTCTCAAGATGTAGTGGGACGGATTGGGAGTTGCATATGTGTTATAGTGTCTTCTATATTCACAAGAATGTTGAGCATGGGTATTTATCTCCCAGTCTCTCTTCACTCAGCTGGAGAGAGGATCTATGGCAAATGCCCGTATTCATATTTGAATTGTTCCCTTCTCTTATGGGGAGATAACTACTGAGAGTGAACCTTTGTTTTCTGTCCTCTTGGATATTCAGGGATATAATATTCCATCAAATAACAGAGCTACATCATTAAGGAGAGAGAACCCTGAGTGGGAGCTATAGAATATGTGGCACTTAGTGCACAGCCAAACTTCTTCCAAAAAAGAATGGGCAGAACTGGATTTATCACTGTGAAGGTAGAAGGAAGGAGTGTGAAGTACCACATTCTGCCTCTGACTACCAGAGGGTTATTGTTTATTTGCTTTGTTAGCCTGCAGTGCAAGTTTTTTAGAAGCCAGGCTTTCAAGTAGCCACTGTTGGCATATGTTGTAAGCCTTTTCTGAAAGAAAATGGGGATATCACATTCCTACCTCTTTGTTGTACTGCTGCAAGTGCATGCTACCCAACAGAAGTGTTTACATACCTATTTAAGACTCCCTCTTAGTTTTGTGATCTAGCGAAACTCACATTTGTGTAGTCTTGCTTCTACAGCTAAGCATAAAGTCTGTTAACAGGTAGCTGTGAATGTTTGGGCACTTGTTGTGTGGCATAAACTCCTTCCAGGGAGAAACAGGAAGCTGCAGTTTTAACACAACAGCTGTGCATTCCTCTGGGAAAGAAGGCCCTGGAAGTAATTATATGCATGTAAAACTGCCACTTTTCTTTGTGGTCTAGATAGACTTGTAGATACTTAACACCTTCTGTTTGGGGTAGAAGCTATAAAAGTTAGAGTGCTTTGTGCATGGACTCCCTGTGGTAGGAATTTCTAGATCTGGAATTATTGCTAGGATGATCCAGGGTAGAAGGCTTGGGAAGTGCCAATCTGCTTCTCAGGGCTAGCACTTGTGTGCCCTTTTGACACCTCCATGCAAGTTAGAAGTCAGGCTGCCAAGTGACCACTAAAGAGAGTGTCATAAACTCCTTCTAGGGAGAAATAGGGACTGAGTTTTTTAAAGCCCTTTTCTTTACTGCTCCCTGGGGATAAAGCCCTACATAGTGCTGTAACTCCTATAAAGTCACTGCATTTTCCTGTGGAAATAGCTATGTGTTTATGCCAGTCCCCTCTGCCTCCAGAGCTAGGAATTTTGGGATACAGTCCCTTGGGTTGAAGTTGTACAAGTTGAGACACTTGATATGGACAAAATAATTCCAGGAGGAATTAATAGACCTGAAGTTACCACTGTGTGATCAGGGGGAGAAGGCTTGAGAAACACTGATCTGTTTCTTATGCTTGTGGAGGACTAATCTTTGTCTTCCCTCTTAACTTCCCAACAAGAGAAAATTATAATAGAAACCATAATGCCAGTTAACCACAAGAAGAGTGTGTCATAATCTTTCAGGTAGAAATCAGTGAATCCATTTTTAATAAGTGAAACCCTTTCTCTGCACTACTCCTGGGAGATGAAACTTTTATAAGCACTTGAACACTCATATAAGAATACTGCTTTTTTTCTGTGGTCTAGAGAAACTTTTAACTTTCTAATTCCTTCTTCTCTCCGAGTTGGTGAATTAAAAGTAAAACTGTGGGGAACCCCAGAGTTAGCACAGTACATGTGTGGTCCAAAGGGAGTACACATGTAATTTCCACAGGGAGAAGTTAGGTGTTGGGGATTCCTGTCCCAATCTTATGGCACAGTACACAGGGCAGGGTCAGTACCCCAATGTGCCTCAGCATTTCCTCATCATTTGATGTAGAAGTTTTCTCAGTTGCCCAGTAGGCAGGAGTCTCTTGGTGACCTCTGAAATTCTCTCAAAAGGAACTGATTTGTAAGTAGATGCTTCCTTGGTATGTCCATAATTAGGTGGAGAAAGAGTCATGGGCTTCCTTTCCGGCTGTGTTATTGACATTAGTCCTATAGATCCTCATTTTACCTTCACTACAAGTATGCAAAATAAGTGCTATTTCCCTCGTTTTTTCCAATGAATGAAATGATTTTGAAAAAAGCTTAATTGGCTGGGCTGGAAAGTGAGAATCAGTATTTACTCAGGTCTATGAAAGTCCTGGTACTTTCTATTACATTGTATCACTGGTGAATGTTTTCAGAAATTTATGTGGTCTTGTGTCAAATATAAAATAATGAAACATTTTTTTAAAACTGATACTACAGAGATAAAGTAGAGTACTTATTCTAAAGAAAGCCTATTTATTTTCTTAATAAATATGGCTGTAAACACTCTGGTTTTGATATAGTCAATGGCAAGTAAAAAATAGAAAGGAAAACATAACAAAATTGTTTTTCATATACATGTGTTTATTAGGTTTCCACTTTTTGCCTTCATAGACTTTAAAAGGCTTAAAATTTAATAGCAACAATGTTTAAGATAGGTACTAGAATAAAAAACTTTGTAAAGAATGAACGAAGATAAATACATTCAGAAAAGAAAACAGATGATTACTGCATCGAAATATTAAGCAATAATAATAATAATAATGCAAAAAAAGTAACATTCACATTGTAAAATAAGAGTATGTCTATTATAGAATGCTTTGACTCTGAGGCTCAGTATGAAGTCATCAGTTAACTTTTTATTTTTTTCCAAAGTCTCAAAAAATAGACAACCAATATTATATAAATAAAAGTAAAAGACAGTTTCAAAAAAACAGATCATGCCAAATCTTATAGATAATAGAAAAAGAAGAAATATTTCAAAATCATTCTACTTGATCTGGATACACCTGATATTGAAATTAGAGAAAATATATTATTATAAAGGGGAATTACAAACATATTTCACTTATAAACGAGGATGCAATATCGTAAACAACATATTGACAAGTTGAATTAAAAATTAATGTTTAAGTAATGTACTTTGGTTAAAATTGAATCCAATTTATGTGACAGTTATTATTTTATTTCCTTTTTTTTTCATTTTCTTTCCTTCACTCCCTTCCTCCTTCTCTCTCTGTCTGCTCTCTCCTTCCCCCATGTCCCACTGTGTCATTAATTGTTATTAATTGTCCTCAAATCAAAGTTGAATACATAGGATTCATGCTTCTCCATTCCTGTGATATTTCACTAAGAATAATGTGTTCTACCTCCATCCAAGTTAGTACAAACACTGCAAAGTCTCCATTGTTTTTGATGGCTGAGTAATAGTACATGGTATACATATACGATA